>JACXGK010001697.1:0-64654 GCA_016801125.1 Novumbra hubbsi
GCGCCCCCCCCCCCCCCCCCCGGCCCAGGCCAACCCAACTTCAAACACGCCGTGTTATGGTGATGTATGGGGATGGCCAGGCAGCACTTTCAACTGAGTCAGGCCAGGTCCATCAAAGGATTTATCTCCTCACAAGATTAAAGGGGGCCAAGCAGTCTGCCAAACAAAGGCTAAGGCAGAGGGTCAACCGAGGCCTCTGCGTGAGAGATTTATACAGGGGCTTCCTTCACATAATAGACATGGTAGCCTTCCCAGCCCCTTGTGGCGTCCCCTCACCTAAACCTCTATACTAACCAGACCTGCTCCAATATGCTGAGAATTCACATTGGTATGTACGCCAATTGTCATCCAAATATGATCATTGTTTAGAAATATTTGTTGGATTATGCGAAAACTTAGTTACATCAGAATGGTTTTATATACTGTATGTACTTATATATGTTTTGGAATGTTGGTAAATTAAATTAGAGGTAGGATTGGGTCATCAAATCATATTCAACAAGAGGTGTTTTTCTTTGAAACGTATCACACTTCAGGGCTTAATATAAGAAAGATATTAATCATTTGTATATGACATCTGTAAGTCAAATATTAGCATTTTAATAAATTAAGAGATATTCTTATCCAAATTCAATAAGTTAATTCATAAGTAAGCGAGATAAGATAACTCCACAACAATATAGGATATTAATACCTATTTCAAAATAATTGATAAATCCTGAGAACAGATGCATTGTGCACACACAAGGCCATACATATAGAATATTTTTCTTCCAATTGCGTACTATCATACTATCCAATCTGTTGTTACACCGCTCAAAATACACTGTTACATCTGTATGAATGGTTACATAAACTAAGTTGTGAGTTACACACTGAAGTGCGTTTCATCAACATCAACTAGAAAAACATTAGCAAATAGTTTGACTCAGACTCAGAGGTTATTCAACCCTCCTCCTCTAGATTTTTTCATGTTCCTGGCATCGCTCAAAATTCCACAGTAATGAGGAAATCACTTTTTTGAACATTAATACCAGTTAGAGGAAAAACAAATTCACCGTGAACTGTATGTTCAGAGCTACAGGTATGTGTTCTGTGGAGATCCCCTCGGCTGAGGGAATAACTCATCTAATCCAAAGGAAATACTCTACATAAAACTGCCACTTAGATCCATGTAGTAGAATCAAATTATTTTCTGATTTACTCCAAATAACATTTCAACTCTAAGAGATCATCAAATTGCCTTATTCCACTTATAATGTGTAAAAGTACATTGAAATACTTTGGAAATGTAGAGATACTGGTATTTTATTGAAAGCAAGTTTCCGATACAGTGTAAAAAACATTAATTTAATTTTATAATCTGTAAAAAAGAACTTAATGTGGTTAAAATAATATTGTTTAACTAGCGTGGTGCCTCCGTTTTTTGTCATGGTATTACTGCCTTAAAGACTGACTGATTTAACAATGCAGGTATTCTTGTACCTATTGGTTTCACCGTTTAGAAATGACTTTATACATAGTCCCATTATTCCATGGTACCTAATGTATTGAGAGTTATTTATACATATATATATTTATATAGTAGAAATTAATCAATTGTGTTTAGTATTTGGCGGCATTCACTTTTCCTACTGGTTACTGGGTATCGTCCCTGGTGATACTCTGACAGGCCTGTACTGGGTATCGTCCTTGGTGATGCTCTGCCAGGCCTGTACTGGGTACCTTCCCTGGTGATGCTCTGCCAGGCCTGTACTGGGTATCGTCCCTGGTGATGCTCTGCCAGGCCTGTACTGGGTACCTTCCCTGGTGATACTCTGACAGGCCTGTACTGGGTACCTTCCCTGGTGATGCCCTGCCAGGCCTGTACTGGGTATCGTCCCTGGTGATGCCCTGCCAGGCCTGTACTGGGTATCATCCCTGGTGATGCCCTGCCAGGCCTGTACTGGGTATCATCCCTGGTGATGCCCTGCCAGGCCTGTACTGGGTATCTATGCACGTGTACCTTTGCTGTGTCTGATGGAATTATTCTGAATTATGTGCTTCAACTGTAATTTCCAGCTCTTTGGTGTGACAGAGACCAATAGTGAATTCCAAAGGCAAAGTCCTAGAATCAAGACTATTGACAGGTCATCTATTGATAGGTCTCTTAAACCTGCAAAACCGATGTGAAGGAACACACCTGACTAACCAGAAACAACTGTCAAGTTCATTGTCCCCAATACTTTTAGTGGTTCTAAAATGAGAGGACCTTGTATAGAAAGGGTTGTCCTTTGTAAATGCTAGAACCAATATTTACGCACATGCTTTGCGAATCGATACATTAAGCTGATACTGAATTTTTTTCTATTAAATCCAAACCTTTACAGTATTGTGATAAAGGAAAGGCCTCCTCTCAACACTAACGGCAAGCAGTGTAAAGTACATTCAAATAGAAACTGTGAACATAATATCCACCAAATCATACACACAAAACAATCTAACAAAAGAGGTCCTCCAACATCTGTCTAAAAAGCTGTCGTAGTCCTCCAGTGTTAGTGTTTTGGATATGGTTCACTATGGCAACAGCAGAAGAACTACATGGAGTTCAGCTCACTTCAGTAGAGATGGAAGAGATATCCAATGTTAGCCATCCGTGACCTGGGCCCAGTAACCAGTGGGTCTGTCATTGGTGTGGGTGGGTGTCATTGGTGTGAGAGGTATGGCAGGATTGTTAGATGGATCTAAATCACATCTGTCACTTGGTGTTAGTCCATATTAATGAAGGAAAATCACGATGATTATTATAATGAATGTAGTACATTATTTTGAAAGGACAATTTTAGCATATGCATCATCCATTCCAGAACCTTCAGGGAAATGTCTTATTAGTCATTGGTGTTACTTATCTAACTGTTGGCTGTGTTTTTTTCTGTTCACACTAATGGTGCTCATTCTACAAGTAATTATGCTGGCATATTTATTGATTCACATTGGGAACTCAACACTTAACACACAATACTAGAAACATCACATTTTCCAAAATGCCATGTCCAAATTGCACTCTATTTCAATGACCTAAAAGAAATTGGATCACAACATGACTGCATCTTTAAGAGTTCCTTCGCATATTTATTTTTCTTCGGGATGAGAATCGTTGGTTTTAATAGTAAGAATGCGGGCTTTTGATAACATACTTTGTCGTCTGGCTCAGAATGAAAACAGTCATTTGTATTAATTTGCCCAGGCTGGATGTGGGTGAGACAGAGGGGAGGGAATGAAGGTTGGTGGCAATAAAGAACCAGGAACTGTTCTGACCGGGCAGCGGGCATTATGGATTCCCTAAAACCATCTGGAATATCAGGCAACTTTTCATTAGTGTGACAGTTGAAACCAACTAAATCATTCTGAGATATTCTCTAAAGGACCTGCCTTGTTGTTGAAACTCTATGTGGTGAATATAGAGGGAGGAGGTGAGGTGGAGGAATTCCACTAATAAGGGTGGTGTTACTGAACGGACAATCTTTAATAGCATTACATCTGAGGTGAGATCTGAGATGTGACCTTGACCACCTAATCCAATACATAATCTAAGGTGGGTCTGGGTTGATCTAACTAAAGTAAAGGTTCCCTTCAACTTTTTTATGCCATAGGTTTTTCTTCTTAAGTGCTTTCTAAGCAATTTGTCCAATGTGGAATAAGAATGAATAAGGAATAAGAAATATGAAATTCTAGTTGACAGAATTGGTTGTGTTATGCCATTACATGTTGTGTGTGTCTGTGGTTGGCTATGGTATCTTTAAAGGTCTAAGGCAGGGGTGGGCAAACTACGGCCCGAGGGCCAAATGCGGCCCGCCAGGCTGTTCCATCCGGCCCACGGAAGGTAATGAAATGGTTTTGAGGGGAATCGAAAAACAACTCACCAGCCCATTCTTATACATCTGAGTCGGATTTTCAACTATTTACACATTATATGGGATCTACTGTACATATGTAGGGCACGTTTTTTAACTTTTGCCCTTTTCAGGCCTGCAAATCATTTACGATTAACAAATTACAAAAACATATGTGGCCCTCCAGTTAATTTCAAAATCCTGATGTGGCCCCCGAGCCAAAAAGTTTGCCCTCCCCTGGTCTAAGGCCTTTTTGAGATGACCAAAATCCACAAGCCCTATCATGACCTTTTGACCTGTTAGGAGGTCATCCTTTATATTAGAATTATGTCCTTCATATTGTGGATTCTAAAAACCCTTGACTAGAAGAGGGATGAATAGATATCAATGTTTGAAAATACTTCATTAATATATTGGTAAAAAAATATGTGAAGAGAATATAAAAACGTATGGTGGCATGAGGTTGTTTTAATTGAGAAGCACATAGTGTACTCCAACAGGTAGGGATTTGTATTTCAAATGTGAAAATCCACTGGGGTTCAAAACAACTCTAAGTTGTTTATTGTATGAGCATAATAGATAATAAACAAAAAAATGCATTATTTCTTTCAAAAACTGTCAAATATCAACCCAAATGTTTATTTATTGGGTCCCTGTATCATGATGGGGGATCAGTTCATATAAAAACATAAAATCAGATTTGATTCAGATCAGATTAAATCATGAAATACAGTGTTTTTGTGGTCGAGATTAAGAAGGCTTCTACTTTACAGAAATACATGTCTTTCTTTGTAGCAGACTGTCCCCTACGATGTGAAAAAAACAGCAGTCTTTCATAATTAATAATTCTGGAGATATAAATATAAATGGAACAGGTGCGTCTTTTTGTTTTATTTTTTGTTAGTGTTTTTGTGGTCAAGAATTGGAGGGCTTCTATAGAAATACAATATAGAAAATGCACTTCATTTTCAGAAGACTGTCCCCTACAAGGTGGTAAGCTTCTATCTTTATTCAGTCTGGAGATATTAATAGAAATGTAACGGGTGTGCAAACAGAGCCTCTGATCAAATTATCTGCATTTCGGAGAACTCCAGAGAAAGCGCTGAATGCACACAATACACTTGTATCGTAAGGCACAAATTAATGAAAAACCAAGGTCACGATATCCAAATTGTGATTTAGGCCTTATTTTAATGCAACAACTTCCAGTAGACTCTGGACAGGTAATGTTGAGATTTGTTCCCTCGGCTGCACATCAGATGCCATTTTGTTTCTTACAAGGCAGTTAATAGGCAAAGCAGCAATGTACGTTTACTAACCCCACAAATCTGGGAGGTGCTGACCAATTGCTTCACCATTTCCAGGAAACTTGGCCTTGGCTTACAGAGGCTAATTGTGACGCTGTGACTTTACCCCTAAATAAGAGTGTTCCCTAAAAATTAATTCCAAAGTTTGTGAAGAGAACAAAAGCTTCTATTGAAGCCATGTAGAAAAGTCGTTCTTTATAGCCTCATACGTGTTTTTCTCAGTATAAAGAGCACGGTTCTTTGTAGAATCATCAAAAAGGGGTGTATGTACTGTTGAAAAGGATTGTGCTACGGTTACAAGTGCAAAAGACCTCTGTTTGATATTATTATGAAACCTGCATGCCTGTGTAAGTCTGTGTACACACCCGTGTGTGTGTGTCCGCGTGTGGGTTTGTGTGTGTCTACTATATGTGCAGGGCAGAGCCTCGCCCAGAGCAGTAGGAGGAGTATTTATCACACTCAGACTGTACAGGGTCAACACTGGGCTGGAGGAGACACTCACTGTGCCTGGCACCAGCAAGCACCTCTCACACACAACACACACACACAACACACACACACACAACACACACAACACACACACAACACACACAACACACACACACACACACAACACACACACACAACACACACAACACACACACGTACTAGTCAGGCAGCCTTAAGACAGAATTTGCATTATGAGCGTTGGGAAGCTCTTTGGGTTTCTCCTCTATCGATTACTTAATGTCTCAAACTCTGTCCATTTGTCCCAATCGTGCCATGAAGTCAAGGTGTTTAGCTTTGCCCGGTTTGTCTCACACACACAAGCAAAAGTACATATACGAGCTATACCCTTTGTACTGAGTTGGAGACAAATCATGTTCAGCCTCATAATTCTCCCTCCTCTTCTAACGTTTACTCTGACGTCACTGGGTAGAAGGGGTGACCCCTTGAAAGTGGAGAAGGGAACATGGCACTTTCCTCAATGACAACACCTTGAGCATGTCGATATTTTAAGTATATATTCTCACTGGCTCTCCACAGAACCACATACAGTGGCTCTCAAAAGTATTCACCCCTTTGGACTTTTCCACATTTGTTGTTACAACATGAAATCAAAATGTTGTTACAACATGAAATCAAAATGTTGTTACAACATGAAATCAAAATGTATTTAAGCAGGAGATATTGATCAACACAAAAATTTCCGTAATGTGTAAGTGAGAAATAAAATCTGCAAATGGTTTTAAATTCATTTCTAATCTCAGAAAAAAACGTATTACGTACAGTATGTATCACCTCCATTGTTGTGATGAACCTAAACAAACTGTGTGTAGTCAACCTGTTTGCAATCAAGGGGTTTCACAGATGATTTCAGGTTAAATACTCTTGTCCCTGGGAGGTCCAAAAGTTTGTACCAACAAACAAACAAACTTTCAAAGCCAATCCGGAATAAGGTTCTTCAACAGCAACATTCAGTAAGCCACAAGGACATTTCCAAGCCATTGAATATTTTGGGCAGGAAAGGCTTTAGTCAAGGAGGCCATCAAGAGGCCTCTAGCAACTCACAGGAGTAACAACCTTCCACGGCTGGCTGGGAGACTACGCATAATGCAAAAATAGCAAAAGTGGCATTCATGGGACACAGGAAAATGTTTTAAGAACTCTAGTGTAAAAACTCTAGTTTACCAGAATCTTGTCTAGGGTTTGCCAGAAGTCATATGGGAGACTCTCAGATCAAGTTAAAGAAGATTCAATGGTGTGATGAAACCAAAATAGAGCTCCGTCAGGACCTGAAAAGCTGGAGAAGTTAGTGGGCAAAATGGATGCAACGAAGTGCAGAGAAATCCTGGAAGAAGACCTGCTGAAGTGTGCAAGAAACCTGAAACATCTTCCATCAGGACAATGACCCCGAACATACAACCAAAACCACACAGCACCAGCTTAAAAACAAAAAGGTCAATGTCCTGAAGTGACCCAGTCAAATCCTGGGCCTCAATCCAGTTGAATATATGTGGAAAGAGTTGAACATTGCTTTTTAACCAAAGTTCCCATTAAACTTGATGGAGCTTGAGCAATTTCACTAAGAAAAATGGGCAAAAATTGCAGACGTTAAAAGCCTTAGCCAAACAGTGGCATGGCTATAATTTCTTCTAAATACAAAATACTGATTAAATCATGTGAATACGTATGCAATAGTTATTCTCTGTTTTGTATTAAAGAGTATTTAAGGTCATTTTATCTTATAAACACTTAGAACTAGAAGGTTTCCCAACCAGGAGCAGCTGAAGATAGCTCTGCTTTAGAGGTTTATGGTCATGCCAGTCAATGTCAGATAGCCTATCAGAAAGGGCTTTGCAGAATCTACAGCCAATCTCAGGACAGCTAGAATACTATTGGATCTACCAGAATCATCACCCGTCTTTTTCTTTTAAGACTCTGACCTACAGACTAAAACAGATAAGCAAACATAATAACTAATGGAAAGTAATAGACTGTTGAACATGTTTTGCTGAATGTCAGTGGTGTATAAACAAATATATATCTATCTATGCAGTTAGAAAGCAGAAGCGTTTGAAAATCATTGCACCTGTTTTGGTGCAAATGAACATGACAACGGGTGCACTGGACTGGCAACGGCGAGACAACCCCCAAAAATGGAATTGTTTTTCAGGTAGTGGCCACAAACATTTGCTCTCTCCTTATCCTTCCTGGCCAATTCTTCTCTAGTTTTGCATTTTTATAGTGTCCTTGTCACTACTGGTTGCTTGAGGCGGTACCTGCAACCTTGTGCAAAGAAGAACAGGAGAAGCCATGCCAGAGCCATTCAAAATGACCTCCAGCGGGCTACTGGTGTGTACTGTATGTTTCAGACAAAACTGTTAGAAACAGACTCCCAGAGGGGGGCTTGAGGGCCCGACATCCTCTAGTGGGACTCACAGCCCAGCACCATGCAGCTTGAATGGCATTTATCAGAGAACACCAGAATGGGCAGGTCCGCCACTGGCACCCTGTTCCCTTCACAGATGAGAGCAGGTTCACGCTGAGCACATGTGATAAACGTGAAGAAGTCTGGAGACGCCATGTTGAATGTTATGCTTCCTGCAACACCGTCCAGCATGACCAGTTTGGCGGTGGGTCAGTGATGGTCTGGGGAGGCATATCCTTGGAGGGTCACAAAGACCTCCACGTGCTAGCTACCCTGACTGTTGTTAGTTACCTGGATGAATTCCTCAGTCACCTCACCAGACCATATGGTCCTTCCTGGTGCAGGACAATGCCTGGCCACAAATGAAGTCAGTTCCTGGTTGACCGAAGACATTGATGTCTTTTACTGGCCCCCATGTTCCCCAGACACCAATTGAGAACCTCTTGTGCGTAATGCCTCGTTGCATTCGACACTGCTACAGACTGCCATAGTCTGCCAAGACTGCCGTAGACTTCCACAGACTGCCAAGACTTCCATAGACTGCCACAGACTGCCAAGACTAAAATAGACTGCCAAGACTGCCACAGACTGCAAATATTGCCATAGACTGCCACAGACTGCGAAGATTGCCATAGACTGCCACAGACTGCGAAGATTGCCAAGACTGCCACAGACTGTCCAGGTGCTCACTAATGCCCTGATCCAGTTCTGGGAGGATATCCCCTAGGAAACCATATGCCGTCAATTCAGGGGCATACCCAGATGTTGTTGGGAGTTCAGACAGGCACGTGGGTTCCACACACACTACTGAGGCGCATTTTTAGCTGTTGTGATGAAATTCTCAGAAGTTGGAACAACCAATTGTGAATTGTGATTTCAAGTGTTTGTTTTCAGTTTGAATCCAGCATTGAGTTTGATTTTAGTTTCAATTGACCATTATTACGTCACTTTTTTGCCCACAAATTACACATTGTACAGGAAATAATTTTAATATATTTTGTGTGTACCCTTAATGTTATGGAGCAGTGCACTATTTGGACCTTTTGAAAGGTTTTACATTCTGTCATGAAGAACTCTTGCCTTATTTACAACGCGTAAACCACCCCCAAAAAACACAAATCATGAAACCCTGATTTATTTGAGGAATGCTTATATTATATTAGTGTGTACGAGTTTCCCCAATCATCTAAGTAGTCTGTCTCTAAAATCAGGAAACTTAAAAAAGAAATTGTCTGATTCACACCAGACTCACCAAGTGCTCGGATAAAGCCATTCAAATGTAACCGGCGTAGTTTCTCATGCAGCAATGCAGTGCAGAATCCATCATGGATTGTTCTCTTGACGATGGAGTGGAGGGAAGAACAGAGAAAACACAACAGGCAGCTTTTGGACATTCTACATTGCATTAGGTCATGAGAATTGGAGCACATGTTGTTGGAATGATGAAATGACTCGCCAAAGGGACCTGAATCTAGCGCCACAGATTGGTCACTGTAAGGTCATCTCAATCCACAGAGGGAAGGAATGATATACACAGGGCTCTGCTGGAATTATTAGATTTCATTCTCTTTTTTTCTCTTCCTCTTTTTTCCTAACCATCGAGAAAACAAGTGGCTCAGATCCGGACACCAGATTGTGGGAATTTGAAGCAGTCATCACAGAGGGTCTGTAGCCAGCAAGCAGTCATCACAAAGAGGGTCTGTAGCCAGCAAGCAGTCATCACAGAGAGGGTCTGTAGCCAGCAAGCAGTCATCACAGAGAGGGTCTGTAGCCATCGCAGCTATTTTGTTCGAAACTCAGAAGTGCATAGGCCTGTTACACGGGACGGGACTGTTTTTTTCCATATAGCTCAGCGACTTGGCTCGACCGAGCAAACTCAGTTTCCCATTGCCCCCCCCCCTTCCCACCTCCCCACTCTCTCTCTGAGAGCGATCTCCCTCCTCCTCTCTCCTTCCCCCAACTCCCCCCAGCAGGAAAAGCTTCGCGGGCCTCCATGGAGACAGGCTGACTGCGCAGGCGGCCCGGCAGATGCACTGCAGATAAGTTTGCAATGTGTGTGTGTGTGTGTGTGTGTGTGTTTGTGTGTGTGTTTGTGTGTAATCTTTGGGCTGAAAATCTTGGCGGCAGGACATTGACCAGATCCTGTCAGAGAGAGGGCAAGAGCCACCCCAGCACCTCCTCTATCCCTTCCACCCCTCCCTCGCTCTGTCCCCGCCTCCCTCTATCTCCAGCCTCATCCTCATCCTGCCTGACAGTCTCCCCACCAGCTGAGAGGGAGAACAGGACAGGCCCCCTGGAGCCAGTGCTTTCCTCTGGAGTTTCGCACACAGACACACGCACACACACACACACACAATAAGACCCCTGGATCACTTCCTCTCCCCCAACAGAAGCTAATGGATGGCTGAGGCAGGGTGACAGGACAGCCTTTGTGACAGACGTGACGCCGGACCACTTATGAAAACAGCCTCCTTGGAACAGCATCAGCACTTTTCCCTTTCTTTTGTCTGTACAGGTTGAGGAAACGCGAACGGGGGAAATATGAATAATTTATCATTTGTAGGAACGTCCGATGGCACGCGGAGGTCTAGCGGTGGAACAGAGCCGGCTTCACGCCCTGCTTTAGAGCTACTGAAGGCCTCCCACGTGAGACACATTCAAACCAGCGTTCAACAACAAGTCGTTTAACTTGTGAGCTGACCTTGTTCACCAAGGGAAAAATACCTCTATCAGGATCCATGCCTGAGAATCAAGCATTAGAAAAATTGGTGTTTGAGTGAAGTACTATTCCAAGCCCAAATAAAGATATGTCTTCTGATGATTGACATGACTCACTAGCCAACAGGACCACCTGTTTCCTGCCCTCCAGTATCCCAGCATGCCAGGTGATACCAATGACTTTGGGACTCCATCTAGGTGGCAGACCCTCGAGGGATGAGATGAAAGGACTGGCACAAGATGAAATGCCAGCAGGGAATTATTGCCAACACTGCTGCCGCCTTGATGCCAAGCTAATTAAGTGTTCAGCTTTTTTTTTAAATCTCTTCTTAAGAGAAGAGGCTATATTTAGAGCCCAGCCTAGAGGACTGGCTACCATGATGAGATTTTACAGAGTTCTGGCTGTCTGGCTTTTCCTACCACACCAAACTTTTGGCCTGCAGAATGGTTAACTGGGAGAGCCCTTATTGTGTAGCATTATGGTTTTTAACTAGAGAAAGAGGTAACACACCGCACACTTCCTCACATGATTCAAGGTGTTTATCACATCCCTGAACATTCATACATCCCCTCTTCGCCTTGAATCATAAATGAGGCTTCCACGGAATTGAACCGCACCGATCCATCTTTCCCTGGAGAATGGGCTGCAACTCCCACACCCTGCAATGTTACAAAATGGTTGAGTAGCAGATAGCTGGGAGGTTAAACCTAGTTTGTCATCAGATTCTAGTGGGAGTGAGGCATGAAGATGTTGTGAAAAGAGCAACCATGTTCGATCACCTCCTCCATGTTCAACATTTCCAGGATTTCTGACTGCTCGGAAACTGGAATCTGGTCTTCCATTGTCCCTTTGTCCCATTGCATTGTTTTAAAATGATTCTGTTAGCCACTCGTGTCACATAATTAATTGACCTTAATACTGTTAAAATAGTGTAGTGTTCGCTCTTCAATTCCTTCAAAGTATATATAGCTGAATGTCTCACTCCTCAGAACAACAAACCTTAAGCCCCCACGTTAGTAGGGATTGCACCATTCTACTATCTTTTCCTAAATTCTCAAGTTTTCCGGAAATCCTGGTTGAAGTTATTTTGAATGACCTCATTATTCTCCTGACTCTGAGAACAGTCTAACCAGAACCTGGAGATGAAGAAAAGATTCTTACAACTTTGCAACACTAACCACTTGCCAGTACGTATTTGACCCAACATGAGTCAGCATGGCTGTCTGGAAAGTAGAAATATCACCACTTAAGGATTCTGTAAATTATATTTTGGCAACTTTCCACCAACCGTTGACAAATGATACTAAAAAGTGTTTAGCAAGTCATAAACTACCAATGTTTAACATTATATACATAAGCATTCATTCTTCCTTACCATTTGAAAATGAAAATATATGTAGTCACCATTTCATGAAATTGATACACGTGCCTTGTAGTTTGTTAGCTGTGAACAGATTTGAGAGAACATGCAAAGACAAAGTATAGATGGAAAGTTGAGTACACAAGTCCTCTCAGGATCAATCAAAACTCAAGCCTGCAAATTAAATTATTTATTTACCATGCTCATTCTGTTGTTGATATTATATATTATTTACTGTGTTACTGGATAGATTTAACATAATTTTTTTTCTGGTAAAAAAATCAATAAATGCAATGTTTTAATTAACACAAATTAAATATCGAACACAAATAAAAAGGAATTGATAATAGCCAAAAAAACATTTGAAATGCGTTGAGTTTATTAAAGGTATTTAACACACATCTTATGGCATATAACGCTTCAGCCTTGCTACTGCCTCGTCTCTACCAGCCCCACAGGCTACATGAAACCTCTCAGCAGAGGCGATTTCCTATCAAGGGTGTTTTCCCACAAACTCTCACTTTTTCCTTCTACATATGTTGTTCTTACATTAGCCAATCACCCTGCATGGCCCAGCTGGGTTAAAATATAGCATGAGGGTTGTGACGCCATCTGTGTTTGTGCTATCCATTGTCCCCTGTCAGGCTAGATAAATCACTTACTCTCACTATTACAACCATGCTTGCAATATACATAGCAAAATCCATTGAATGGAAATACATAAAGAGTCATTTTTGGCCTTACAGCAATGTCATTTCTGCTCCTTGTTGCGAGGAATCCTGCCTTGGGAGTTACATATAGAAAGAAACACATTCAGAGTCACAGTTAGCCACACGCACACTATATGAATGCTGCTACCGGTCTTCAACTCTGTTACTAGTCATCAATGCAAAATGTACAACCGCATTCCCACACCTGATACACATGTAAATACTACTCACCAGGGTTATCTGCGCCCTCATCTTCATTTACATTTCTTCATTTTCATGGTGATATTTACACAGTGTTGACATTGTTGAATGTATCCAGTCACTGTAGCTCAGCATTGTAGCGTGCAATGCTTAAACCTACACACTACATTATTAAATCTTTTGATCGATTAAAGATGTATGATTTTTTTTGCCTGTGTAGGTATTCCAGTAGAAATTAGCAGTTTCAAGATACAATAGTCATTTAGAACATGAACAATGTCTACACTGTATTTCTGATAGAAACAGAAAACAAGGACATTTCAAAGTTACCCAAATATATATTCAGCTCTGGACAAATGTAAGAGACCACTGCAACCTTTCTTTTGCTCATTTTCCCTTTCAACTGTTTTGTATCGGACAGAAAAAGTTGCTTAATTCTTTCTAACGCTGTATAAAATATGAATGACTATGACTAAGTGTGATTCAGTGTAGATTCAGTATAGATTTCGACAATAGCTTGGCCTAAATATGATGCCGCACCATTTTCCTTGTACTTTTGAAGTTATTTTGCTCAACATGAGTAAGGTTTTCTGAAGAAGAAATTCACAATAAAATAAATGTTTACTTAAAATGTTGGGATTATTCCCAGATTAAATGAGAAATGATAAAAATGGAAATGTTTTCTCTTATCCTTTGAGACTGAGAGCAATTCATTATAAGCGTGAGGGAAAATGTACTGCTATGCTTTTTACATTCCTTCTGTGGGAAAACATGTTGGACCTGCAAAAGACTACCTTTGAATAGAACAATACTCATATCACACATCCTGCTGAGATATAACATTTCATCAGATTCAAGTTGCCACTTAAGTAGGTGCGTATCAACCCATGTCTGGCATTCATTCAGCGCAGAACAACCACCCACCTTTGTTAGAGCATGCTCCTGTCTAGCCACTTCTGTTCCTATAGTTCAGTTAGTAATGAAAGCATGGAGCGATAAGTTCAAAGTAGGCCGTTTGACATCCACATCCGCTCTGGGGCAGCAGCTAATATATAGTTCAGTTGTATTTACCACCTATATTTACCTCACGCTAGCTGTTCTTTAATCACTAATCCAAGGCTCAGGCCTCAGACAACACAAGACTAACGGACCCATTGTATGGATCTCCGCGTCACGTGGTGAGAGACACAGAAAAGGTGTGTTTTAGTGAGTGGGTTAAGCCTTACTGTACATAGTCTAAATGACCACACTGGATCAAAGCAAGGCCGGGGGCGCCTGCCAGTGATAGGGCTAAGGAAGGTGAAAGGTTAGTGACAGGCCGGCTCGGGAAGGGACCAAAGGTAGAGAGTGTTGGGGGTGGAAGGAGACACAGAGGTAGGTGGATGTGGCAAATGGAGATAAAGGAAATAGATGTAACACGTAGAAATGAGGTTACACAGGGAGGTAATGGTGTTGGTGTAACACAGGGAGGTAATGGTGTTGGTGTAACACAGGGAGGTAATGTTGTTGGTGTAATACATGGAGGTAATGGTGTAGGTTTAAAACAGGGTGGTAATGGTGTAACACATGGAGGTAATGTTGTTGGTGTAACACAGGGAGGTAATGGTGTAGATGTAACACAGGGAGGTAATGGTGTAGGTGTAACACAGGGAGGTAATGGTGTAGGTGTAACACAGCCAGGTAATGGTGTAGATGTAACACAGAGAGGTAATGGTGTAGGTGTAACACAGAGAGGTAATGGTGTAGGTGTAACACAGGGAGGTAATGGTGTAGGTGTAACACAGGGAGGTAATGGTGTAGGTGTAACACAGGCAGGTAATGGTGTAGATGTAACACAGAGAGGTAATGGTGTAGATGTAACACAGAGAGGTAATGGTGTAGATGAAATACAGAGAGGTAATGGCGTAGGTGGTAATGTATGTAGTTTTCCAAAATAACTGCCACACTGTGGTTTGTATTTTGCAACCTCTGAGCCTGTCTCTGACTTTATATCTCCCCATTTGCATCACTTACCTGCTAGCTCTTGAGTGGTGACAGTTTGAGACTGATTTAAGCCATGTTGTATATTGGTTTAAGCCTTGTTTTGAAATTTGTTTAAGCTCTGTTAAAATCAGTTTGAGACTGGTTTAAGTGCTGTTTGAGGCTGATTCAAGCCCTGTTTGAGACTGGTTTAAGCCCTGTTTGAGACTGGTTAAAGATCTGTTTGAAACTGGTTAAAGATCTGTTTGAGACTGGTTTAAGCCCTGTTTGAGACTGGTTAAAGATCCGTTTGAGTCGGTTTTAGCCCTGTTAGAGACTGGTTTTAACCCTTTTTGAGACTGGTTTTAACCCTGTTTGAGACTGGTTCAAGATCCTTTTGAGGCTGGTATTCGGATGGAAGCAGAAGGGATGAAAAGGGAGTATTACATGATCTTGACATTATTTAGTAGAGATAGATATTACAATATTTAGGAGTGAAAGAGGATAGAGGTGGTGGACATATCATTACATTTAAGGGAGAAAGGGGATAGAGGTGGAAGACATTTCATTACATTTAAGAGAGGGATAAAAGCATTTCTAACCATAATGGAAACTTCTTTTTCAATAGGCGATTTTCACCAAGCTGCAGGTGGATGGAAGAATCCACTCTACAGGCTGCTAGATGTTGGGCTTTCATGTGAGACGGGATTGTGATGTGTTCCCATGGACGCTGTAGCATTTTGTAAACAGTCATGAGAACAGTGTGCGCTGAAATACAAGCTTAAACACCCGCAAACACACTCACTCTCACTTTGACACCTACAACCTGACACCTCGCTACATAATCACGTCTGTTTATTCATTGGTCGGGGGCAGGCAACAAACACTGCTCTGGCATCCTGATATTTTAGGTTTAACAAGAAAGACATTTCTCCTCACGCCCCCCCCCATTCTCTCCTGTCTCCCCCTTTCCCCTGTTCTCCTCTTCTCACCCCCTGTCCCCCAGGCTGCCCTCTCGTCCTCCGTCGCTCACTAATTGAGTGGTTCCGTACAGGGTTTAGGCACAATGGCCTCAGAGTTCGTCTCACTGGGTTATTATCTGAGTGGGCTGTCAGACATCCTGAGCAGCTCGTATGGAATGCGGCCCTCTACCATTCGCCTGTAAGAGTCCCCACGCTCTGCTATGTGTGGGTGTGTGTGTGTGTGGGTCAGAGTCTGTGCATGCATGCATGTGTGTGTGTGTGTGAGCTTGTGTATTTGTGTCTGAGGTCTCCCAGCAAGCCAGCCACCTAGGGCCAATCAGTCAACGGTTCCCCTGGGGCCATTTTGAAAAACTATCACTCTGTAAGTAGTCAAGAGGTGTCTGTCACAGCTAATTATAAACAAACTATTGATGTTCCAGAGGCCTCGTAAATGTTTGGGAGTTAGTGCCAGTAACAGTCTCCTTGCACTGCTTTGTGTGATGTGTGTGTAATCTGTGTGTAATGTGTGTGTACTGGGTGTGTAATGTGTGTGTTAGGGTCACAGGAGGGTTCTGTTTGACAGAACGTTTATTTGGCCATTTAGTCACCTCACCTGAAGTGGCATCAAGATAGCCTCAGACTAGTAGACCAAGATAGCCTCAGACTAGCAGACCAAGATAGCCTGAGACTAGTAGACCAAGATAGCCTCAGACTAGCAGACCAAGATAGCCTGAGACTAGTAGACCAAGATAGCCTCAGACTAGTAGACCAAGATAGCCTCAAACTAGTAGACCAAGAGAGCCTCAGACTTGTAGACCAAGACAGCCTCAGACTAGTAGACCAAGATAGCCTCAGACTAGCAGACCAAGATAGCCTGAGACTAGTAGACCAAGATAGCCTGAGACTAGTAGACCAAGATAGTCTCTCTTTAAGTAACAAGCACTCATGGGCTCCCCAGTGATAACCCTCGTTCTGCCAGGTGACCTGACTAAGAAAACCTTATTATTTTACCAGGTGATGAAGGATGAATAGCTCAATTTGAAGCTGAGTATTAGAAGAAACAGGAGATAGAAATAACACCAGGATTAACACACCTCTTACATCAATTCAGACAACAACAACAATTTAACATCCTATCTGAAATTTGGCAGCTTACACAGGGCAATGTCCTGGGCCTGTTTAGTTTGGGGGCTTTGACCAGGAGCACTCCTGGCTGAACCTCTAACACCACTTCCAGGAGCATCTCCCTACCAGGGCCCCATCAGGACCGTCTCTGCTGAGCCGGTGTGGTGTTCCCTCTTACATCCTGTCCTACCTGTACAGTTTTCATTCAAATTCGCACATTTGTGAAATCCTCGGGAATTCTATACATAATGTTTAAGTGCCCTGACATCCAATGGTGTAATGCACAGTAATGTCAGCCACAGTCACTGCTTGGGAAGGGTCCCATTTGGAAGTGGTGTATTGGGGGGGTAAATCAACAGACTGTCACAACAGGCCTAGGCCTACTGGGATATGTGAAAGTGTTATGCACCAGAGTGACAGACACACACCAGACCCAAATAGACTTCCATCCTCCTCTGGTAAAAAAAAACAATGCTGCAGTCTAGTGGTTCTAGCTATCGCTCTAACTCTAAAACACAGTCTCCTACACCAAGAGACTCACATGTATTTATTTTGGAATGTGCTGCCTTTCTTCCTTGTGGATAATAAAACAGAACAACATAAGATGTGACCGGTCTGGCGTGTGATGTGTGGGAGAGCGGTTCGTGTTCAGTCCCAACGCTAGAGGGATACACCGAGGGAGATAGCAGAGATGGGAGCATGTGAGGGAAGGGGGGGGGGGGCAAGTGCTTCTAAGGAACCTGCCCCCACCGCTTGCCCGTCCTGAAGTAACTTCCCAAGAAACGAGGCAGAACAATAAATGAGAACATAGAGAGACAGATGGAAATGGACAGGGGGGAGTCGTGGGGATGACGAGGTGCTGGGCGGTGTGCGGACGTGTAGGTATGGGTTGTGTCCATGTATTCTTATGGTGCCAGGGGTTGGGGGGTGGGTGGGGGACCAGCGTTGGGGGATAGGGGTGTCAGGTGTTGGGGGGGTACCAGCGTTGGGAGATAGAGAGGCCAGGGGTTGAGGGATAGGGGTGCCAGGGGTTGGGGGGTGCCAGGGGTTGGAAGATGAAGGTACTAGGAGTTCGGGGAAGGGGATACCAGGGGTTGGGGGGTGGGGGTAATAGTGTTCAGGGTATGGGGGTGACAGTGGTCGGGGTATGGGGGTGATCGTGGTCGGGGTATGGGGGTGATAGTGGTCGGGGTATGGGGGTGATAGTGGTCGGGGCATGGGGTGATAGTGGTCGGGGTATGGGGGTAATAGTGGTTGGGGGTTGGGGGTGCCCGGAGACACGGGATGGGTGGTGCTGGTCAGTGTTTATTTACTCATGTTTGAGCGCGTGTGTTATTGACGTTTCAGAGAGTTCTGCCAGTGACATTGAGGAACGAGACTCCCCTTCATCCACCCCTTCCCCTCTAAACACCTTCCTTTGCTCAGTGTTGTTCTGGAGAGGAGGGTTAAATAAATGTTAGTGATGTGATAACCGGCCTGTTTATCGAAGGGCCTCTGGCCTGCAGGCCGTCGCTACTCGGGGCTGCCAGGGTTTCCTCCTTGGTGATGATGTGATAATGGCATTTAGACAGCCGCTGTCTCCCAGGCAACCTTCTTCCTCCTCCTCATCATCATTGTTCCCGTTGACTACGCACATGTCTAGTCTCTGATACCTCTTGGTTCTTCGTTTTTAGCTTGGAGAAGTTTATGGCACCTGCAACCCATTGAAGATGGCTTTTTTGTTTTGTATTTTCGTATCTGTCTACCTCTATGCTTGACTTGTAGGGGCAGTCTTTCTATTTACTTTTCTCCTTCATTTACTTTCACCACACACCCTGACAGATCTGCAGCACCGATATCCCGCCAAGACAATAGCGAGCAATTATCTGATATAGAGCCTGAGAGAATGTGTCACCCCCTACCATAACATTTACATGTGAGGCAAATTCAAATCTAGATTTTTCGAAGCTTAAATCCTCCCATTTGAAATGGCCTGGTTGGTTCGCTTTAAGTCTTCACTTTCTCCTCCTTTCCGGTTTCCATGCCTGTGAAAAACAGAGGTTAAGGCCGTCCTGAGGTGAGTTTCAGTTCAGAGTTGAAAAGGGCAATGTTGGAAAACACTGGCAGGTATTCAGATGGCAAATACAGAGCATTTACGATAGCAGTCAAGTTGACTTGTTGCTCTTGAAAGCCAGGCTGTAGATTTAGTGTCATAAGAAGTGTTGCGGCAGAAAGGGGAGAGGCAGATGAAGTGTGTGTCGGCCGTCAAGGTCCATTTGTCAGGTGCTGTCTGCATGGGTGGGGGGGGGGTGCTTTGTGCATCAACTCACTTGGCAGCACAGCTAGAACACGGCACATTGGGTTGTACACACCAGCTTGTCGAAGCCAATGTCAGAGTAAGCTGATGCCATGTTGTGGTGCCGTGTGTAGTACATATAATACAGCAGGCTTCCTTCGCAATACTGGAGGAATTCACTGGAACTCAAAAGAAAGCTTCAAAAATGAAGAGGTTTTTTTCCTTCTCAGAGACTAGTCAGAGACTGATGAGGATTGATAGACCTGACTAAGGGCACGTACCAGATAACCCTGGCGTAGGGGCATTGGGCTGTGCCCATCTCAGACCAGCCTCCGCAGACTTTTCCCAAATTCCCACATTACGGCGGCTTAAACAGGAAGAAATGACAGACGTAATTTCCTTGCGATCAAACATTGTTGATCTTTACATTAACACGACCAGATGCAATCTGTTTTGGACCGGGTACTACTAAATAGTTGAATGTGCTGAAATTAGAGACCATTTTGAGGTTATTTCCTCTGTTTCCAGTGCCGGGGCAGATTGGCTTAATTGAAGAGAGAAAAACAGGAAGCTTTAAAGTCACGTCTATAATTAATTGGCGGCCCCAGCCAAAGGGTCTGCGCTGGTCAGTCTGTCCAGGGATCAAGGGAGGGGTTGTGTTCTTAACGGCCAGAGTAGACCCTGCTGTGTCCACATCATAGAAATAGAATTACGGAAGTCTTTTCTGGATGCCGCGGTGTTGCAGTTGTACAACATAAAAATGTACAAAGTTAAGAAATCTTCATGACAGTCCACTCACCATCAGTGGTAAAATGTGATTAAAGCACAGTGGGTTTAACATTGTTTTAGCACGGCCTGGCATCAGTTGTTGTCCTATTTATTAGCAGCCAACGGACTCTCGTCCCTCCTGTCAAAGCCCCAACAACATCCTCTGTGTTATCCCCGCCATGCGTCTCCACCGCTATCTCAACGCCAAATGAAAATGTATAGTGTCTCAAACCTTCAGTGAGCCAAACGATGTTTACACAGCCACACCAGAGAGAATAGAGAGAGACGAGGGAGGAATGGTGGGAAGGAGGGAGAGAGGCCGGTGCCTGCCGTGGTTGCAGGGAGGAGGGGCCGGTGTCCACCACACCACGTACCCTGTACTTGACCTGAACAACTAGATCTGGGACTCCACACAGAATCCCATGGAGGACCGATACCAGCCAGGAAGACCGATGTGCTTCCCATCCACTTTATCTGAAGTTCAACACACGCATGCATGCACACGTATGGACGCATGCACACGCAGGCGTTTGGAAGATGCTGGGCTAGATTGATCATCCTTCTCCTCGCATTGTTCTCTATGGGATTCCCACTGGACTGTTTGTACTGCCGCCAGTAAGGCCTGGTGCAGATAAGACGCCTATATTTACATGTCCGAATGGAGCTCAGGGAAGCCACGGTGATAACATGGACAGAAGGTCATGGCAGTTTGTGGAACCGTTGGGATAATGAAAAGAAATATGTCATATGTTATGTCAAATTACTTGAATCACCCGGTTGATGGTAAATATGTTCATGGTAAATACTATATGGCAGAAATCCATGCTTTGGTTTATTTTCCCTGGCGGTGCCAGACACTGGTAATCATTTTGCATTTGCGGCACAAGAAAGCTGTTAACAGTGTGAGGAACCTTAGGTAGTCTGAACAATTAAAACACATATGAACATACATACGTAAATACATGCATACTGTACATACATGCAAACAAACATACATACATAAATACAAACATACATATGTACATACAAACATACATACATCAATGCATACATACTGTACATCCATACATACATACATAAATACAAACATACATATGTACATACAAACATACATACATCAATGCATACATAATGTACATACATACATACAAACATACATACAAACATACATACATAAATGCATACATACTGTACATCCATAAATACAAACATACATACAAACATGCATACATCAATGCATACATACTGTAAATACATCAATACAAACATACATACAAACATACATACATCAATGCATACATACTGTACATACATAAATGCAAACATACATACAAACATACATACATCAATGCATACATCCTGTACATACATATAATGCTTTCTTCTGGGCAGATTTCTTTAAGAGAATGATTGACAGCTGATCCCACGTCACCATGAAACAATATCTTCCACCAATAAAAGAACGATTAGCATTGTTTTTGTTGACACAGTTAATTGATTAAAATGTGTCTGTTAGGATTTCTCTTTGTTATGTTTTCAAAAGGCCTGGGCTATGACAGAAATGTTCAAGCAGCTATTGCATTTGGCTGCAAGCTGGAGTTCCCATAGACACCAAGACTGAACTTAATTCAAAACCCCTTCAGACGCCAAGCTGAATGTTAGCTAGTGGGAGAGGAGAGATAGCTATGACCCGACTCTGAACTCAAAAATGGTGGATTATGCCTTCCTCGGATCGTTCCATGATTTAGTGGATATGTTTCAAAGTACTAGCTAATTTCTTCCTTTCAAACCGAAAGGAGTAGTTGGGACATCTATAACATCGGGAGGTTGTGCCACAGACCTCTTAATGTCTTATGGATGTCCCTTGATGGCTGGGTTTAGCCAGAGAAAGTAAAGACGATACTCAGTCAGCGCTTGAGCCATTAGATATGTATTTTATTCATCTCTTGGATTGATAGCTTTAGACTACTGAATCGAACCTACATTTGTCATGGGGATATACAGAATCATTTCAAAGTCACATATTTTAAATGACCATTTGAAAGTCTATTTTTTTAAATGATCATTTGACAGAGAACCCTCCCTTTGTAAACTCTGCAGCATTGGCTAGTATACTCATATACACATGCAATTATATGGTTACTACTCAGCTCACTTATAGATCTGGTTATGAAGCAGCATCAGCTCTGCTTCAGTTTAAATTAGTAAATACGTAGCAATAATCACTGTAACACTTGTATACAGCATAATAAGTGCTGTAGGGCATAATGCAATATAATACAGTAAAAAGGCAGTACAAGCATAGTTATAGACACCCGTCTCATGGAGACTCGGGATAATGTATACAAATTCTCAAAATGTATTATATGTATAATTATTATGATCTATATTGTACAGAAGCATACTGCTTTACAATAAACCTTGACATTTTTCTTCTAGGATTAATTACGTGATTAGACATTTCATTTCTTTACCAAAAGCAATCTAAGATTACTTAATAGTGGCTTTTAGCATTATGAAATAATTATGATGCACTAATAGGGATTTGCATTGATCTTTTATTTGAATCATAGTCGAATCATCATCATAGTAGAATCATATTTGATCATTATATTTTCTGTATAATCCTTAGGAAAAGATTTCCTAGTGATTGTGAAGCACTATGTTTTTGTTCATTACAGATCATTCTAATTATACATTATACTAGTTTTTGAGTATTTGTATACAACATCACAAGTTATCTTTACGAATGTCTGTAACTATGCCTATACGCATTATAACTGTATCACATAACATTATGAGTACATGTGTAATGCTGTATAATGTGTTACACATATGGGCTTTAAATAAAGTGTTACCAAAATCACATTATAAAATTATTTAAAAAAACAGCTGGTCAAACATCTGGTTACGGGTCAAGCCTATGTTCAAATAAAATAACATTTAGGCTATTTCATCATGTAATTTTATGTTCATTAGACATAGTGAAGAAGGCTATATTATGCACAAATGAAGTCCCCATTCAGTGTGTTGAGAGTCCAGAAAGTCTCTTAGTGTGAACCGAATGTGGTCAGCCAGGAAATGCCCAACCAGTGTCAACCAGTTTCTCTGAGAACACTACCTGGTCAGAGAACAAAAGGCTTGGAGTTAAACAAACACTTGCAGGGTGTACAGCTAGTATTCAAGGTAAGAGTTAATCCTTACAATTTAGTGTTTGCTCAAACAGAACATGCCTTTTAACTAACTTGCTGCAGCCTATTCAGCTGTACTGCACCGATCTGATGTTACTACTGCATGTTATATGTAGGTGTTACATGCATGGTGTTACAGTATGTCAGTACATTAGCTTTGAATTATCATTACCAAATAAATATGTTCAGTTGGACAAACACTAATTGTACCTGATCACCATGTCTGTATAAAACGTGCATGTTGCAAACATTTGACATTGACCATGGGAACATCGTTGAAAACAATGAAATCAAAAACTCGCAATTCCAACCAGAGAACAGTACAAGTATTATTTTATGGTTGGGGTGTGGCTGCGCATCACGTCGTGAGGGCTTTGGAAGGACTTGTAGGGAGAGGGAGGAAAGCACTAGATTTGAGCCAAATCTGAACATGTTCATATCACACATTGGGGAAACATGGCCACATCCCAGCCCTGCCCTAATCCCACTCACCACACTGACCCTAAGGCTATCCCTACACATAACCCTTGTACGGTGGGCCTACTAGTGGCTTAGCAGGTTATGATAACCACTGCCTTAACTCAACCTCCAATTACTACTGTACTTTTAGGTCCGGTCAGCCTCGCTGTCGTGTCAGCCAGGTTCACCGGGTCCGGGTTCTGTCTTATAACTGATACGCTCTTTTCCCCTCTCCTGACAGAAAAGGGTTTGCTCTGTTTCCCTTCCTCCATTCTCAGCCTCCTATCATAAAGAATGGTTCCTACAACTTCCTCACATTCCTCACATACACAGAAAGAACAAAAAAAAACTGAAAGAGAGAGTGAAAAATCCCCGGGCTGGCTAGTTGCTGGCCTTTCCTTACTCTCTAATGTTTCTACACCACTGTCATTGTCAACACCCTAAATGGCTTTAAAAAAGCCACTTCTCTCACCAAGCAATACGGCACAGCTGTAGGCTTTGATGTTGGGTCTCTGTTTCCAGTGTATGAGTTTGTGTGTATGACTGGTAAGGGGAGGAATTCATGTTTGTAACAAGTTATAAATACCCTGAGATTAAAAAAGTCTATCACAAGTCTATCTATTGAGTATTAGAATGCCTTTAGAATGTGCTCACATATGACAAATACTGTGTATATCTATCTATATATATATATATATATATATATACATATACATTTTGTAATTGAAAATCTGTTGTCATTCAAAATCTTTAACATTTAACAAATTACAAATGAAATATCCATTTTACTATCTACTCCCTGCCTCTATCTGTTTCTCTGTCTCTCTATCTCTTTTCTGTCTCTCTTTGTGTTTCTCTCTTTCTATGGGCTGTCGAGGAAGCCCAAAAGGGCTGAGTCAGAGATCTCATCTCTTCCGGGGGCAGCCAGGGCCAGGGAGCCAGGCCAGGCAGGCATAGCCAGGCATAAGGGGAGCTCCCCTTTGAAAAGCCTCTCTGCGGAAAGATCAACAAGCAAGTCCTGAGGGAGTCACTGGGCTGTCCTAGTCCAGCCCAAACAGCCCTAGGAACTAAAATCTACAATTCCTCATAGCATTTATTTCTACAGTGATTCATTCATGCCAAGAGAACAACTTGCTCTTTGATCACTTGAATCAATACAAAAGGCTCCCAAGATAAACATTGACAATTTGTGATTTATCTATGAGCAAGTAAAAAAGATGCACCAATTTCCTGTCCCTTTCTCTGTCTTCTCTCTGGATACCCCTACCAGAAACCCTGGGTCTTCCCTTCTCAAAGTTAAGCATTGTTGTCATTTAAAGATTTTTCTTTTTATCAGTTCACCAGAAGTCTTAACATCAGTGTATTCAACAGACCCTGGCCATGCACGCTTAGATGAATGTATCATGCACAGTCAGTGTTTAGTTGAGAAATTACACTTGCAAGCTGGAAAACTTGTAAAATTATGTTTTACTCAGGTTTGTCAGAAAGCATTTTTTCCACAATAGACGTATTCTTGGACAGAAAAGACATTTTGAGATTAATAGCAGTAGTACTGATTTACCCAAACTGCTGTTCATTGAACAGCTGTTCCATAGAATTTGGCACAATCGTTTTTCTTTAGCTGTTGTGAGACTTGGTCCTCTGTAATTGTGGTGCACAACAAAAGATCTTCAAATATAACTTTATTCTTCACTTGTTTTTGATGGGGAATTATTTGAATCTTTGAATATTTCTTTCTGCAACTGTAACTAGACTCATTAAACAAGCTAGTTTGTTACAGAGCTCTGTTATCCAAAACTAAAGCTAATGTTTAAGCCACTTACTAGCTTAATATAATCTTGCTAACATGCTGCAAAAGATCTGGTCTGAACACAACCATCAACAAAAAAGTATTGTAAATCAGGGGTATTGAATTATGACACTAACCTTCTTAAACTAAATCAGGTGAGATGTTTGTGTGTGGGGGGGATGGCATCTCTTACGTCAATCAAAAAGATAACTTATTCCGATTAGCAAAACTTAAAGAAGTTTCTGTCGTGCAGTAGGTGCATGAGACAGAACTGTTACAGCATCACAGAATATTTTCCAGTGAATCACTGTGACACAAGATTTATTTGTCATAGTATAACCACTGATTTCAATTGAGAGACATGTAGTTGAAAATGAATTGTAACATATAAATTGTTTGTCCAATAAAATAACATCAAATTGATCACAAATGGTGGGGACATTGATAATGTTGGGGACATTGGGGACATTGATAATGTTGCAAATGACTTCTGCAGCTGGAAACAGATGATTGTAAATGGAATATCTACATACTCCCACAGAGGCCAATTGTCAGTAACCATTACATGGATTAGTGTGCTAATCCAAGTTTATTTTTTAAAAGTCTAATTGATCATTAGAAAAGCCTTTTGCGATTATGTTGTGAAAAATGGTGCGATGCCATAAATCTGGTATTCTCTGGACAACTTCAGTAGGTTCTGCATCAACAATTGTGGGGTCCAATTATCAACTCAAAATGGCCAGAAAATGGTCAGTTCATTCTTCTTCTGAGAAATTAAGGCTTTTCCATGCAAGAAACTGCCAAGAAAATGAGGAACTCGCACATAGATGAGTAGTACTCCCGTCACAGAACACTGGACGTCAACAGTGAAGAGGCGTCTATGGGACGCTGGGCTTCTTGGCTGAGTTCTCTGTCCAGTGTCTGTGTTCCCTTCACTGTTGAAATAACACAGATTTTTCTTCAAAAACAAGGACATTTCGAAGTGACCCCAAACTTTTGAACAGCAGTGTGTGTGTCCGTAATGTCAAATCCAGGTATTGATTAAAACTCAACTACTCACCCCAAAACTCAAGTGACTACAGAACAGGTGAAACAGAACAGGTGAAGCAATGTAAGAGGGAAGTCTGGACAAAATAAGCATCCACCCAAAGGGACGGCTGACAATATTAACTCTGATCAGTTTACAATATAAAAGAAAATGTTCAGCTGGTGCAAATCTTGCAACAAGTTAATTTTTATGAAACAACTGTAATGTGAAAAATCACTGGGGCAGATTACCTTGATGATTTCCGTTGAAAAGCCCAAAAGTTTGTCATCGATGTCCTCAGGTCCACATGACCCAGTCCTGCAGTCCTCCGCTCCCCACCAGCTCTGCTGCTACGTGTTGACCTAGGCCCTGGTCTTCTGAGAGGACATTCAACCCAGCAGCCCTGCCATCAGGAATGACACTGACTCCTGCTCACTGTCTAAATAAAGCCGCCTTTAAGCGTCAGTCACTTAGCGTGTTCTGCGCTCTCACTCTCTCCACCTTTCGTACATTGTCTTTTTTTTCCCCTTTCTCTTTCTTGTGCTCTACGCATCGGACAATTTGTAATAACACATTTGACACAGATAAGACCGTTTGTTTTTATAATATCTACAGTGACTAATGTATCAGTCCATTACAGTATTCACCAACATCTCAACAAAAACATGCTTCAGCAACGCATTATGTGACTAATAGTGTGTATCGGCCCCACGTGCCTGTAAGCACTCCCGACAATGTCTGGGCATGCTCCTGATGAGACGGCGGAGGGTGTCCTGGGGGACCTCCACCCAGACATGGATCAGGGCATCAGTGAGCTCCTGGACAGTCTGTGGGGCTACTTGGTGGCGATGGGTGCACCGAACCATAACGTCCCAGAGGTTCTGAATGGGATTCAGGTCTATAGCATCAAACCCTTCGTTATCCAAAAACAGCCTACACACTCTGGCCACATGAGGCCGGCCATTGTCCTGCACCAGGAGGAACCCTTGGCCCACAGCAACAGCGTAAGTTCTGAGATGGGTCTGAGAATTTACAGGAGTTAGGGTACCGTTGTTTAGGACTTAAAAGTGCTTCTTGATCTTAATGCTGCCTTCCACACCACTGATCAGTCCCCTGGTTTGGATTGAAATCCATTGTTGGGCTTTGCGGACATGCTCTTGCCTGGTTTAGATCCTATTCCTCAAAAACATATCAGTTTGTATGTGTGGATGGCCTATCCAAGATTTGACTACTGCAATGCTCTTTCCGCACATTTTACTCTGATAACACATGAATAAATGTCAATTAGTGCTAAACATGGCATCTACAATCTAAAATGTTGTCACATTACTCTAGTATTAGCTGCTATATATTTGCTGCTTGGTAATTGGTCCTGGTTTATTGTTGTCCATTACAGTTTGTTGCCAGGCGAAGTAGGTGGAGCTTGTTTGTCCCTTTCCGGGGTTACCGTTGGATAGGGACACAAAATCTCTGGGACCCCCTGTCCCAGCCCCTAGATTTAAGCTGCTGTATTATTGTGTCGTGTTTCACAATCCTGGTCTTGGGGAGCCTAGGGAGGTGTGCGCTTTTGGTTTTGCCCTAGCCCTCACACACCTGATCCAAATGTTACCTTACCACTTACACCCTTGATTGACATAATCAACCAATCATCAGGTCTTAAATTTGAGTCAGGCAAAAACTAAAGAGAGCCCCCCTTGGGGTCCCCAGAAACAGGATTGGGAAACATTGGACTAAGTTCAGTCTGTCCCGTCTTCAGTTCCAATTGTTTCAGTGTCAGTCTGAAAATGATGCTTTTCATTTTAATTCTTGGAATGCTCTATCTAACTTTCTGGTGTCTAACCATATGCTGCACCACGCCTCAGGACTGCCTGCTCCGAATGACTTGTGGCCCACATGTATTCATTGACCTGCTTGTCTTCTGAACATGCAAACCTATTGACGTGGCCCAAAAGGTCATGTACTATAATCCTGCCTGGTACAGTCAGAAGAGGACTGACCACCCCTAAGATTTCTTGTTTCTCTCTAGGTTTCTTCATAAGTTTCTGCTTAAAAAAGCCTTAAAAAATGTATTGATTGATGTTTCTCCTAATAATAACATTTCAATCGTGACAATATTGATAACAAAATGTCTAAATGGTGTATTTGGCTAATGTAAATATGTTGTTGCATATATCTGCCCTCGTATTGAATAACATACCATCTAGGCATGTTTATAATTATATCATTTCTAAGGTCTTTACTTAAAAATACATGCACTTCAAACTGACAGACATGATTTACTAGGTTGGAACACATTGCAAGTCGTCATATAAAAAAAACATCATTATTGATTGGTATGTGTAAGAGGAAAGGCTAGCTTTAATATAGAATGCAAAAACAACTAGACAAACACTGTATGGAGATTCAAACCTCAGAAGGTTTCTATTCTTTTTGTCAAAAACACATTTTCATACTGTCTTTCTGTTAAAGAAAGATGTGAAAAACAGCATTTTAATAAATGTTTGGTTTGGTTTATTATTCGAACATTCATTTTGGGAAAATCGTCATATCAGTTCAATTAAAGAAATACTGAAAAGTAAACAATAATTAAGCAATAATGTCAGGGGGAGTGATATACTGCCAGTAAACCATAGCTAAGGGCTGTTCTCAGGCACAAAACAATATGGAGTGCCTCTATTGAACACCTAGCTATGTATTATAGCAATATCCCACAAGCCAATGAGCTGCCCTATTGCTTAATAACATGGTTGTAATGCAATGCAACAACTAAAAATAATATCGTTTTATTTTATCTCTTATGACACTGCTTTTAGCCAATCAGCAATGATGTTATCAATGATCTGGTTGGGTTATACTTCCCAGTGGGGTTAAGTTAATTCAAAAAATATTTTAAATGTTATTTTAACACAAAACCAATGTCTGAATATTAAACAAAGAACGCTGTTATCTAATGTCAAAACTTCAAAATGGTTAAATGTACCTTCGCAGCACATGTCTAGATGGAGTGAAAACTCTACAAATTCCATTTGCCGCAAGACCTATTATATACCACTATAACACTTTGATAAAACACAATCACAGTGTGTACTTTTACTTCATATATATTCTAAGACAGGGGAAATTAGTCCAAATTTATACATCATCAGAACAATTTATTCCAAAGATTTAAATAGGATTACTGAAAAATGTTTCATGAACAAAACAACCAGTCAAAGAAATACAAATATCCAAATCAAAAAACAGGAAAAGCAATCCAATTCATAAACATGATATT
The DNA here is from genome assembly GCA_016801125.1 of Novumbra hubbsi. Classification (NCBI taxonomy): domain Eukaryota; kingdom Metazoa; phylum Chordata; class Actinopteri; order Esociformes; family Umbridae; genus Novumbra; species Novumbra hubbsi. The sequence goes on from JACXGK010001697.1 coordinate 29,910, forward strand.
TCAAAAAATAAATAACTAAATAAAAAAATTATTTTTAGGACCTGTCTCAGCAAGAACAGTCCTGTTAGTGAAACTGAAATGCACTTTAAAACAGCAGTTTCACAATGACCTTCAGATTCATTGCACTGAAATGAACATTCCACTGAAAGCTTGAGGAATTTCTCTGGCCCTAAAATGGTTCCACTGAGAGTTCTGCAGAGGAGGCACCATTTGCACTGGTAGAGGAGGGAGCCATACAGCACAGCAGGATATGTGTATTGAATAGGAAAGTCATAATTCAGATTAAATATCTAGAGAATTAGCTATGGACCTGATCCTTTTTAAATCAAAAAAATGTATTTCATGTTTTATTGTGTGTTAAGGGAAACCAAAAAAAAGAATTAATTAATCATATTATAATTATGTTTTGAAACCTTTGAAAGGTTCTATATGACTTATACATTACACTTAGAATTTTTGACAGAGTAATCCTCAATGAAAGTACACTTTTATCGCCATGTAGTCATTGTGTAATATTATACTCATTGACTAATTCTGTTTTATGACAATGTGCACAGTGGATTGTAGGAATAGATATTACTCTTTTATCAAACAAAACACTTTAGGGGCAATTTAGCGATGTATCAAATCCACCTTTTGTTGGTTTATATATATATATACATTGAGCTATGTGTTTAATTGCATCATGAAAATCAAATGCATGAGCATCTAGAAATGTATTCAGGTAATATCAGTTAGGTAGTCTTTGTTGCAGCATGGAATATTGCAGCAGTCCTCTTTTGTGTTGTAACAAAAACATGCATCTATAAAATGATTTTGGTGCCATTTGTTCAAACAGTACTTAACTAGCTGTTGCACATGTCATGGAGTAAGCAAATGTGTTCCCCTTTTTAATTTTCACCTTAGAAAAACCTTTAGAAATAGTACCAAGAAGTTACCACTATTGTCATTTCAAAAGGATAAAATGTCATTTTTGATTATTTGTGAATGTAGCGAATAATTAAAAATAAAAATTGACCGACAGGATATGGCAGTCTTTGATACCCTGTTTAAAACCATAAGCGATTAATTTAGAGACAGTAAGAGCCATCAGTGGAAAGGCGCAGATTGACAGTCACTGTTAAAAATTATTAACTCGACAAGAGAAAGAGAAAATAATAAATCATATTTAAAATGAAGACATAAAAGCTGTTTTTTTGTTTCGGTTCTACTCTATATCAATATCTTTATTTAACAATCATAGTCATTTTTTTCAGCAATGGAAGATTAATAAATACTTTCTCTTGATTCAGGAAGGTTGTCTTGGTAACTTGATAAATTGATTCCAGTTGCAAAAAAATGAAAGCAGAATGTTCTTCTTAGGATTGCTGCAGGTGTTTTTTTATCAAGCTCTAATATCCGCTTTGTCTTGGGGAGAATCCATAACATTATGTACATATTTCTTCATTTTAGACAACAAAGAACATTTGATTCACCTCCGTGGTTGGGGGAGGGACAGAGACAGACAGAGATGTTGAGTGCACAGCACTTCGGTCCAGAAAGCATCCAAAATGCAGATTAAACTAATGGGCCTCCTCTCACATATTTCCCTTTGTGTTAGGGCGCTATGGTTTTCTCAAGTCGTTCTGGAAATTGCAAATATTCCACGGATGGATCAAACTTGCAGGGTAATGGAGCTGAGGGGTTTCTTGTCTCTGTCCCACAGTAGTGAACTGGGTAGTATGAAATACACCCAGAACCAGTGAGGTACTGAATACTTCCTCTACGCAGCAGCCAGACATCCAGAGACAGATAGAGAAAGGGGGCTGGGGTGTTTCATCCCGGAGCTTGGTGACTCAGGCAAGAGCCATTGGGCACCAGGTTTCTCCCCTGACTGAAACAGCTACGTCGACAGACTGGCTGAGGCCCACACTGGTGTAGAGGCCATCCTGGCCTGGGTATTTCACCACAGCAGAGCCAACAGAACCTGAGCCTTCCACTGGGCCACTCAGGAGAGAGGGCTGGGCCTGTAAGAGGACACATACATGTTAGTCACAAATTCCGGTGAGACGACCATGCATAGACAACCAAGCCATATCTATGAAAAGTTATCATAATCATAGAGACTCTGCCAAAAATGACAATATTTTAATTACCACATTGTTGTTGAGGTTGGAATATGATGTATATTATTATTATTTATTTTATTTTTAATAATTAATCAAGAGACAACAATGTTAAATGAAACAATTCTGATCATTTCCCAAACCTATTGGACATAATAATAAGATACATCCCACTGTATGACTCAATACTTATGAATAAAATATTATTAAGTATAACAGTATATTTTTTTTTATTTATTAAGGTTTATTATTAGCTAAACGTTCTCCGTATATTCTATATTTGGCCTTAAAATCTAACAAAAATATAAACAATTAGGGGGAATAATATTTTTTATTTTGAAATGAAAGGCCATATTTTGGATTTGGATTTTACTCCAATAAATTCTGTCGGAAAAATGTTTCCTTGCTGATTTTGTGACACAGAGGACATCAATATATTCCGCGAATAGGACAGCAGTTACACAAACGCGTCGGAACACGACGTGAAACAAGTTCTAAATTACACGAGGCCTCTCCCACACACGTTCTCAAATCGAAAATATATAGATTTTTTAAAACGTAATCCTTATCCTGGCACCTGCGTGTTCGGAGAGCTGTTCTTCGAGCAATCTTCAGAGTTAGAGGAAGACGTTGACGTCGGAGTCATAGGGACTGAATTGTTTCCTGTGGAAAAATGATTAAACAATTATTATGAGGACCATAACAGTAAAGCATTTCAATTATACAACAGAAAGAGCGCACTATATCGCGAATTGTTAAAGTATGCATTGCTTACCAGAGGACCCCTTGGTTTTGTTCAACGTTTTAGGTTTTCTTTTTCTTGTCTGAATTCCCTCTTTCTTCATGGCGAGCGGCCGAGGTACCTAAAAAAAAGGAATAAGTTAGTGTTCATGTTATCCTCCGAAAAGTCATCTGTAATTTAGGACGAACTTGTTCATTTTCGCAAATGTCTGACATATAAATAGTGCTTCAAACAACATAATTAACAGTACATGAAGATAATTGGGAACATTGGCAAAACTGTGTTCACTATCGCTCCTCAAATGTATTGAATAATTATGCATAGCAATTACGTACTTGGCAGTATATAGGGAATTCAATGGCATGGATAAAGAAGTGAAATAAAACATTGGTAACTTGAGACAGTGTCTTACTCCGTGTAGTTTTGTGTAGAGACCACATGCGTTGCACACCGGTTCTCCCTCCGCGTTTCTGCGCCACAAAGTGGTTGTGCTTGTCTGACAGTTGGCACACGAGAGGCCGATTCGTCGCGAGGATGACTGGGGAAGGCAACACATCAACGATAAACACGACGTAACGGAGATTCCAAGATACAGTTGAGCAATGGTGAGCGCATATTAAGAGAGACACAGAGACGTCTCTGGTTGAGGTGAGATACTAAGATAGTAGTAGAATCGTTGGCTGAGATCCAAGCACTTAATGGCTAATGGATAGCTGGATATAAAGGGCAGGGATTCTCCTCACTTGGGACCATTCATATTAGGAGCACTAATTTCCTAACATAATTATTGGTCATATTCGTGTAATCCAGTTAAAGTTAAGTGTTATTAGTTCGTTAACGTAACGAAATTGAGGCATCACTGGTTTGCTTGGGCATAACAGCTACGTAATGGATCAAGGAAAACATTTAGTTTTCCTAATGTAGCCTAATTTATGTACATTGATTGACACCGATGAATTCACCTGGATGTATAACAAACAAAATCTACTTTTCACATGAATGCTTGCCAGTATGCAATAAAACGGTCCGCCATTCGTGTGAATGGTTGGTCTAATAAAATCACCATTATTTAGGGGGCATAGAGATCTTCGGCGATAACCTAAGCCATTGTTTTAAATACATTGAGAGGCTGTTGAGTGGCTAAGTAGTCCCCTGAGCGTGTGCTGCTTACCATCCGCTTCTGGGGTTTAATTAATGGTCGGCTGAGTCCATTCATTTTGCTGTACAGGCCGCAAGCGTTGCAAAGAAAGTGGCCCGTCCCATCGCGCCTCCAAAGTGGCGTTGAGATGGAGCCGCAGTTCACGCATTCCCTGCTTTCTCCCAAGTCGTCGAGAAGATCTGCGGAACCAAAACGACACCAGTCACTTACACGTCACTTCAGAGATGTGTTTGGGTATCAATGGTCCGAATTTGTGTTAAAGTGAGCTCCTCTCTTGCAATACATAAATGTCTAAACGTCATTTTTTATGGTTATTAATTGTTCTCTCAATTAACCCTTTAAATGGGGTGTCGGGCATGTATGCTATATTAAAAATACAATGCGACTTATTATATTTGATATTCAATGGAATAATTGTATTTATTGCAATTGAGATTTCTAAATATTACGGACCGATCAAATATTAGGAATAAAACGATTTGAGTGATATCATAATTCTCAACTCAAGCCACAAAAAAGCTATAATAAAAGCCTACTCTTGAACTATTTCTAAATGAAAGTTATGTCTTAGCATTACTATACACATTACATTTCTAGATACACAAACAGGCCACAACACCCACGTTAAAGTGTCATAACATTATGTTAAAATAAATTGTCCTCGTGTCTTTTTAACGTTTTTACATGTTCCTTTTATGTGTAGAAAGTCTGAAATCGACATATACACATAATAGTAGCCCATGTAATTTATATTTTAATATAACATGATAGAAGGCCTACCTCCATTGGGTCCTCGGATCGTCAAGGGCGCCCCTCTGCTTTGCAACGTGTGCAACATGGTGTTATCAAATGGTCCTCCGGCCCAAGGTGAGGACAACTGGGAAAGCTGTGGTCCAACATACGGGGAGTAAGGACTGGTGTAGGATCCACTGAGAGGCCGCGAGAGGCCATACTGATCTCGGCTGCTTACATTTAGGTTACTGTAGCCGTTATCCCTGGGCGCCCCGTTGTTCATGGGCGGGCTTGGAGGATAGTGGAAACGGTTGGAGGTATGAGGACTCCCGGTGCTGTAGGAGGGACTCTCCGGAGTAGACTGGGACCAGACTGAGTGGCTGGTGACCGCATGGCTGGACTGAGATGACCCGCTGGCTTGCAAATAAGGGAGGCTGGGTATCATAGGTCCCACCCGGGAGCTCGGTACATACACTGGGGAGTTGGTGTTGGAGTGCATATAGCCCCCAGAGCTTGAGTCATAACTCGCCTGGCTCTGATGGGCCGCCGCGATGGCTAGGGTTTGATACATGTCGCTAGGGTCGACAATAAGGCCCCCCTTATGGTGTGGGTGCGCTCCACTGGAGATGATGAGTTTGTTGCCCTGATCCAAATCCGTGAACAGCGTGATGTCCTCTTGGATGGAATGGGCAGTGTTGTTGTTATGGTGTCCGTGTCCGAAGTGGACGTAGGAGTGTAGAGATGATCTGCCTGGCCCGTCGGTGCGCCGGAGTCCCACTGAGTCAAGTTGATCGGTTGGCGGCGGTGACCTGAGCCCTTCCGAGTCGTGCGCGTGGCGGTGACTGTCCCTCCTGTCCGGACCGCCGTGTAAGTAATTCTGTTCAGCCGGTGAACCTGGGCTGCTGGACACTTCTCGCTTGACCATGGACCAGCTGTTTTCGCCCAGGTCCATCCAGGATCACTTTCCATACACCGTAGGGCTATAAAATTGTGAGGTTGTCGTCGTTGCTGGGAATTAGAGAGAGTCATTTGTAAAGGATCAATAGGCAAAGAGGGGCTATCACACTGTAAATTGGTCCTTACACGTCATGCGGTTGAACATAAGAGTTTATGAATGGAAGCCCCATCACAAAGTATCGAAGATTTACATTTGTCCAAAAAGTTACATTTAAATTGCCAATATAATATAAAAGATGACGTAGCATATTCAGCGATCATTTGCGACATGTAATCACCCATGATACCAATATATTGTAAGCTACGCAATTCAAAACCAACATTGCCCTTGATGTGGGATTGGTTTCATTTTAAGATTTCGCGTAATTTTTCAGAACATGATACAAGAAAATAGAAAATATATATTATGATTATGGATAATTGGATAATAAATTTTTGAGAATACCACTTAAGGAATTAATCCATAAAAATGTAACCACGACGAACGCTACGACCAGAGAAGTTGAATCCATCCATGTCAAAACCCTATCCTCCCCTCTCGAGATAGTCTCTTCATAATTACAAAAAACCACACGCCATTACAGATAGGAAACAAAACGCAATATGTCTTCGCTGAGAAGAGATAACCGCTTGATAAGACGTATAACAGATAAGATCCAATGGGCAGGGTAAGGGTGACAAAACAATAACCCAAATGATTGAGGTTCGGCGCAGCTGGCACCCAGAAGCACGACCACCGAAACCAGATGTTTTACCATATGTTTTACCAATACTGGACTAAAACATTAAAGACAGCAGAGCAAGGAACTGATATTCACCACATACCTAATTCTGTGCCATCGGTCGCTTGTTCAAGTTTCCAATAGGGTCGTAGCTGTTCTCCGGGAAGATAGGAATGAAAGTGCTACTGCGTTCGTGACGAGGTTTTTAGAGAGGAGGTGCTTCTCCAAGCTACAGTTACAATCCGAGGGCGTTCTCTGATTGGATTTCACTTAAGCAAACACATCTACTCAATAGGGGTGCTAGCCTTTGAGAGACTTGATCATGTCTAAACTGTAAATTAATCAATTCGACGTTTTAAAGAACGCGATGGAAATAATAAAATAATAAATACACTTCATAAAATGTTAAGAGTAAAAATTCGTTTTCGCAGTGCACTTTAAATACGCACGCCTTTTAAAAAAATAGTTTGAGTAGAAGAAGTATTATTTACTACAACTATAATGATGCCCGAGTTGTAGTTATAACATTCCACACAATTGAGGAAAAATAAGACTTAGCCTACATTTATTCTTTAGAATGTGTTTACACGTAGTTTGTCTGTTGTAGTAATTAATTCGAAAAATAACATATTTTAAAAATAGGCCTATACAAAACTCCTGAGGTTTAATACATTTTGGGTCCACAAATCGCAATATTGGCTTAAATAAGTAGTTCTTAAAAATGCATTAACACTATTACTGTTATTCGAAATTGAATTGCAATTTTATCCAAACCTAGTCGAGAGGCCACGATGGCCACTTTACTTTGACTTGTTTTGTTTATTTGCTTGTTTATTCTCCATTGTAGCGTTATTTTGGGGCAGACCATTTACTAATTCGTTTATTTAAGTTAGACGCCTTCATTTGGAATCAAAATGATTCAGGCCCGTAGAAGCACAAACTCTCAGCAGGCCCTTGTTGTCGCAGAAGGGATTACTTTGAACTCTCGATGATTCTTTCAGTTGGAATATACATCGGCTCAGTGAAATGATCAAAAGTGACGAGGTGTCAATTAAACCATTCATTTACTAGTCTTCTGCACTTCTTCCAAGGGGTAACAAATAGGCCCGTCGTTAGTCAACCTGGGAAGAATTCTATTGGTATTTCTATCTATTTACATTTTGTCTGGATAACACTGGTAGGCGATAGGGGTTTCAGGGTAAATTGTAGGTCACCATTTCGTTGCACATCAGTGTGTGTGTGTGTGTGTGTGTGTGAGAGAGAGAGAGAAAGAAAGAAGGGGGGCACGAGCCATTGCAACATTTATCTATACTCTGTTTGACTCCTGTAGTAGAGTGGTCTCGAACAATGGCCATTCTTCCTTTACTTTTGATTTTACACAGCTAACAAAGTGTTCCAACTGCCAGTTGGAGAATGCACGCATTTTATCAGATCAGAGTCCATGTAGCTATTTGTCCTTCACTTGGTCTTTGCATTCCTTTTACTTTTTTGCTTAGCAATGTGTAAACCTAACATGTAAAAAAAGTAAGTCCAGCAATTGCGTAACTATAAAACGACATCCGAACTTTGCCTATCCGTGTGGCTTGCCATGGATTGGAAGCGACTTCGCAAGTAAAAATAATCACAATACAGCAACCTACTGTATGTCTAGTTTAGATATATTTTTTTAGGTCGATGAGAGAACAAAATAACATTTAAAAAAATCTGAACATATAAAAAGACGAAAAAAAAACAGTCGGTACTCTGCTGGATATTGAAAAGCCGAAGAAGGCAGGCAGTTTGTCGGGAGGTGCTAGAATACATAATCCTGGTTTTACTGTCTGTTCCAATTCGACTTGACGAATGAGGTGTTTTTGCTGTAATGCCATGAAGCGTGTCTCTCTGACAGGTAGGCTAGGCTACCTGTGACAAATCACCACAGGGAACTTGGGACGCCGCTCAGTCTCAGCCTCTCTATCTTCACACTGTCCAGGGACAGACAGGCTGGGGCATGGGACAAGATCATTTGCAATCTACAATTATACTGGGATTCAGTCAAACCCGCCAAATCAATGTTTATGCGCAGTCGTTATTTTTGTTATATTTATTCGTTGCATACACAATTCAAATTCTGTGGAGTGAAAGCATTCCCGTAAGGAAGTTCGCTTTTGTTGCTGCGAACTTTTAGTTTTATTCATAGAAGAAGGCCATCGAATACCAGTAGGCCTATTTTTAGTCCATTTGACCGGAATGTGGTTTTGAAGGATTCAAGCCCTTATAATAGCCTATTACGTTTTGGCAATCACTAACGACACATTTATTGTGAATTTGTTATAGGTGAAATACGTTGGTTTTAGTGGCATGATTATGGCATAATTCATAGCTTTTACAAAAATGTACAGATAATTATTTATGCTAGATAGAGGTGGAAGTACAAGTGACATACTTGAATGAAATCACTTTGTGATATATTTATTTATAGATTTTCAAGATGGCTATATCTTTACATCGTTATAATTTGTGTATATTTAGTCAGTATCATATGTAGTGACAGGACATTAATGATCTCATAATGCTCGCTTCATGTTAAACATTGTTGCCTACTGTAAAGCTACTGCGTTTGTATTTTAGAAATCTGGCAATAATTTAGATGACCAGAAACATTGCACTTTATAACCGAAACCTATATATCATTAAACTGAAGATATAGTACTTAACCCTATGTCATAGTGCATAGGCCCGGTAAAGCCGTTTTTTTCCTCCCCTCAATGCCACAGCAACCTCAGAGAATGGAAAGTCGATATTTATTTGTATATATTTACAAGTTATATGTTTATTGTTTTTCCATTGTAAAAAAATCTTATAACGGTTTCGACTCGGTTCATTTGGACACAACACCTTTGAACGTTATTCATGAATGGTGTTGAAGGCATGAACGAAATATGCTTGTCTGGGGTGTATTAATGTCAACAAAGGTGCGAGTTTATGATGAATGGGGAACAGTCAGCGATTTCTAAAACATGTCTACCTTGTAGCTTTGAGACATTTACTTTATAAGTCACCCTGTCTCAATTGCGTCTTAACAGACTGATTAGATCACGTTGAAATTTATTTTATGTCTTCGGAAATGTAACACAAATATAACAGTGAGTATTAGTTTGTTGGTTTAATTGTGTCGGTTGGTGTCAACCGTTGACATAAGGGAAATGTGTAACGGTGTCTGAATACATTGTTTACATTATTTTGCATGTTGAAATCTGAATGCGTTGCCAAGCGCAAACATGTTTTAGATATCCTGTCAGATCAATATTTATATATTTTTTACAAATGGATAAAATAAAATATTATAATTATTATTGTTATATTATTAGCTTACTCTTATTTAGTTACATAAATTATAATTTAAAAAACTACACGTTAGTTGTAGATTAGGGAAAGTAACACATCATTTTATCATGATCTTTTGAATGTCAGTTTAATAAAAAAAAAAGGTTGATAAAAAACACACAATGAAGATAAGCAATTGACGCACTGAGACTTGTAGTTGTAGTTGCAGTTCCTCCGTATCGAAAAACTAGACAATATTTCTGTTGCATTTTAGAAACCAAAACGATTTGCGTTAAAAAGAGGAATAATTTTTACCCCTTGTACATTCATCAATATATTTGCTGATTGTAACGTGCGCAAAGGACAAGCCTCACTCCTGGCCAATTATGTGTGAAACAAATATCCCTGCCCAAAAAAGGGCTGCAGATTTTTCCTGATAATCTACCACCTGTAGGATTTTGCTCCTACCATAACATATCATCCCTGATGCAGATAGTTAAGGGCTTGATGTGCTGCTAATAACTAGGATCAAGTGTGCTCAATCAGGAGGGTCGTTGTCTAGGCAGGCAGGTCTGGTCAAATTAGAAACTTTGCGTTTCATTTTGTGCACAGGTCCTACCTGGAGTGCAAAATGGTTCTTATTGGAAACAAAAAAAAGAAGTAATTACACAACTTCAGGGCCTTACGAAAAATGTAAAACCCCTTAAATATCTCTAAAGTTTAGAACGGATAACCCATACATTACATTTAGAACTAATTTATGAATGTAACGTAACTCTAGAGTATAATTCATGTAGGCTGATTATTATCAACGGTGAAAACCAATGGTTTGATAAAACCCAAAGCACACCAGTAATGTCTGCTAATTTAGGCTAATATGATTCCATTGTTGCCTATTGAACACAAAAGTAAACATAAATACGACCTGAACAACAGGTGATTCCGTACGATGAAGTAATATGTTCTGGTATTGTTCTCCATACTGAAGTGAGTGCACAGAGAGAACTAATTAGCCTACATATATCTGGGACTATAAATATTGTCTTCATGTCATGAAACACTGAAAATAAATAAATAAATCGTCTCCAAATTATATCGCGACATGTTTTTACAATATCCTTTAGCGGTTCATTTAAATGGGAACGTTGAAGGTGGCTGACGATGACCTCATATTCTTAATGATGAATCGACAATTAATTGCATCCATTGTATATATCTGACCTACCATGTCACGTATCCCACTTCCTTATTCAGAATTATTCACGATCACAGGTCTGACTTCAGTTAAATAGCTTAGATATTGTGAGGAAGAGATGTGATTTGTTATCGAGTTAAACTCAATGTGCTGTCTAATGAGGAAGCTGTGAAAGTAATTTCCTGTCTTAAATTAATCTCATCACATGTTTTAAACATTTAAGTGATCATTTTACAGGAGTTTGGTTTTCTTTCGGTCTGTATATTGGTCTGTCTGTCTCTTCCCATGAATGCATAATAAATGGCCCCTATGCAAGATTAAGTAAATATGTACTATTTTTTGAAAACGTTTTTAAATCAAAGGCATTGTTTTAGGTCTTCAATAAAAATTGTGATTTGAATTCAAATTTGCACTGTGTCTACTTTTTTATTCTATTAAAAATATTCTTTGTAGCATAGCAGTTGGTAACAACTCCCTAGAGGCTGCCCCAGTGGCTGATGGGATGTCTATTTGGAGTAGTAGATGATTAAGCGAGGCAGGGCAGGTGTGTAAAAGCAACCTTTGGCGTTTGGACAGTGTAAATTGTCCTGCTTTCCATGACTCGCCCAAAAAACGGAACGCCCTCACCTGCCCGATTATCAGCCTGTCTAAGAAATATTTGTGTGTGTGTGTAAGAGAGGTCATGGGATTTGGTGTGAAGCTCCTGCAGCTAGTGTAACAACCGTTGCACAGCCACAGACACTCTAGCCGGGTCACGTGATGAACAACGGTCTAAGCCCGGTCACATTCCCCCTCATCTAACCATACTGAAGTAGCAGGGAGTGTTTGCTTAGCTTTGCACCGGATTGAGGATTGGTGTCATTTTGTCCACAAAAAACCCAAAGATAAACGTAACAAGACGAACAGTGTGTAGCCCGATATAAAACAAGTAATAACTATTCACATTCAGACTCATAAAAGTAGATAATCAGAGCGAGAGGGCCCAGCCCCTCTGTAGTAGCAGCCCATGTGTGATGGCGTCACAGGTGGGTGTCACATGGATGCCTTTGACCCACGGTCGAGTCTTGACCTAGGTTCTGTTTATTAATTGGAGGGTAATAAAAAATGACATACACGAGAGATAGGAGTCAGACTGGAGCCAACAACTACAAAGCATAACATATAGACAAGATAATGAGGCTCGGTATCTTTCTGTACAACCATATCAGGACTACCTCGGCCCTTAATAACAACATCCCGAGGTAAATCAACCACATCCACACACCACGAGTTCATGGAGACAGTTACAAACACGGTACTGTTGCCTTTCAGTTGACTTTTCATGGGTGAATTCTTAATTTTACAGCATGGGGGGGGGAAAAATCACAAACATTGTAAAAAAAAACGAAGAAAAAAAGTTCTTCCTGCAAAAGCCTGAATCTTAACACATGATTTTCAAATCCTCTAATTTAAACGGCGTCCTGTCCTATAACCCACCTCATAAAGCAAACTAAATGTTGATCTTTCCAGTGAACGGAAAGACCGGGAATGACCCATGTACATGTGGTCCATAAGAAGTCTATATATAAATGGAATCCATGTATAAATATATGTCTGTGTGGTGCATGATGGCCCATTACCATGCAGCCCCTCACAACCCTCATGTCATCCTCCTGGGATGCTCTGCCTGGGATGGGCCCCGAGATAAGCCTTCCATCCATCCATCCATCCATCCATCCATCCATCACCCATGTGACTCAAGTGTTTAAAAAGCCATTAGACAACCTAACCAGATAAGCCTGAGGTGTATAATTCAACACTAAACCAACTGAAGGCAGTGAGAACTTAAACTAATTGGGGGGAAAGATTAGAATGGCTCTGTGTTGTTTTCGTCTTCTACAAAGATTTTCCACCATTTCCATTTAAAATGCGTTACTGATTTAATATTCACTGAAAAATCCCCAACAGGTCATTTAAAAAAAGAATCCACACCAAAAGGTTTTGACTGGACAAGAACCCTTTAATTCACGTCTCTGTGTTAGGTGGCAGAGGTCCACACTAGTAGAGGATATTTGACGTGTCACACTGGAGCAAGGCCGTGTTATTGTCTCCACGTCCCCGTCTCCTCCATCCTGTTCGGGGGCCAGCCATGGGCAGTGTTTTGTCTCAGCTGAAGGTCAGGTCTCCAGCACACGCTGTGACTTTCCCCCCAATCAGCTGTTTGGAAGTGAGGAGCGCCAGAGAAACAGAGCAGCCTTGGCGGAGGTGACGTCATTAGATAGCGAGGAGCCGAGGAGGAGAGTTGGGGGAGTCGTTTATGGGGGAGGGGGGTGCTCGACAGACAGAGGTGTAGAGAAGAAGGGCAGCTGTAAGTCCAGGCCATAAACAGACCCCTCTGGTCTCAAGGCCTGGCCATTGAATGGTGCCTGCTTGTTCTGCACCTTATTAGAGAGATGCAGTGTGAGGGGAGTGAGTCCTCCATTTTGGTACGTTATTAATGAACCAGTCTCTTGTCCATTGTTTATTCTTCTCGTACTGAATGTGCCTACCATGTATCTGTATTAGTGGATCTTGGAGAGTTCTGTGGCACTCCAAAAAGATTGCTGGGTCAAAGCCATTTAATTGTGCAATGGTACAATAGTACAATTAAATGGCTTTGACACAACTATTTGGTGCAGAGAACCTTGGAATGGGATTATATGTCCAGATGGAAGGTCTCATGGTACTGATGACATGAAGGGGAAGGTGTTAACCTGTTGTCATGGTTATTTACAATCTGGCCTTCATGTCATCATGTCCACCCAATCCGTGCTTCCAATTGATTCATTTATCCACTCCACTCCCCACCTTTTAAATCCAATACTACACTGTAGGTACTAAAGGTTTGCAACCATGTACATTGTGTAAGTTAGTCCAGGTAAAGGTCTGTGGTACCATGGCAGTATCTTGGCTGGGCATAAGTTTGGTGCTGGGAGTTTGTGAATCGATCCATTTTCTAAACATTAGGAATTCTGTGGAAATGCATCCTTCAAGAACAGAGCCTTGACCTTCTCAATGCACAGCCCCCGGAAAACCTTCATCCCTTCCAGTGGAAAATGTATTCAAATGTATGAGGCCTTTTGAGTGTGCAGAACAAATACTGGACCTGGCAGACCTGATAACATTTTACTGAAAACACTGCAAAGCACAACTGACTAAAAATGTCCGCCATCACACAGAAACATTTCCACTTGTCCTTCCACGACTGTATGACCTCCACTTGCACATGTCCACGAACATATTGACACACGCAAACACACCTGCCACACTACCCAATAAAATAACATGAAACGAAAAGAATGTGCACAATTGCGAACTTGCCACGGCTGCTTTTCCATTTCTGTTAGCCCTTCATCCAGTTGCCCAGACAATGAAAACATTGACGTGCTTGCCCGGCCCGTCCAAATGATGGCGTGACAGAGTCTTTGTTTGACTAAAAAACAGTCAACATATGCATTCTACATGCTCCAATTAGGACCTTTTTTTTATCAGATCTCCATCAAACAGACCAATCATGGGCTGTCCTTTGTGCCTGCGTCTCCGTCCTCAGTGTGCTGTACCAGGCAGAGCTGTAGCCCTGGTGGCTTGTTCTGTTTGTCCGGAACTGTTTGCTCATGGTGGGAGTACTACACCTGTACACTGGTTGTGTTCCCTGCCTAACTACACTACAGCAGAAAAGACGTGCAATGACTCCAGGTCAGACTGAAAAACAACATGTCACCTTCGTCCACTTCACCGTAACTGATTTGTTTTTAAATTCCCAGTCCTTCCCTGAAATCATTCTCTTGTAATTCCATGTTGAAACCAAATGTGTCTAGTGTGTGTGTGCGTGCGTGTCAGTTTGTCTGTGTTGGTGGACGCCCGTGTCAGTTTGTCTGTGTTTGTGCGCGCATGTCGGTTTGCCTATGTTTGTGCGTGCGTGTCAGTTTGTCTGTGTTTGTGCGTGCGTTGGCCTTTCCGTGTTTGAGTTTCAGTCAGAGTTTGTCTTTAAGGGGACTTTGCCATGACCTAAAAAACCTCTCACAATGAGGTCATATCAGGATGATGTGAAGCAAGTGTAATGTGCTGTAACATGGTGAATGTGGGCAGCACCAACTCTAGCCCAACAAGCGGAGGAACAAGAAAGGCATGGGGCATCGGAGCGGCTGCTGCTGGGACAGGCCTCGTTCTCCCTCCCATCTAGTGTCCATGCAGTTGCTCTTCTATTTTTACAAGGATGGGACGCGGGCCTCCATTTGGCATTGTAGTACATACTGTAGCCACTTCCAGGCAAAGTCAACAAGCAGACTTAAAGCACGGCATTCTATAGAACTGCGGATTAACTGTCAAGAAGACCCTACTTTAAAAGACACTTAGAAGTTCCATGATATCATTATTTGTATATTCACTTTATATCGATATGCTATATGGGCAATTTTGAATGCAAAGAAACAACAAGTGTAGTGTTCTTTCATTCAGTGAGCCTCTAAGCAGCCGGCAGACACCCCCGGTTCCCCTCCCCCTCCCTCCCCCCACACAGACACACCTTAAGCATTGTCTGGTATGTTTTGGTAGACAGGTCCCACACCTGGAGGTGCTGGGCCCACTTATACCAATGGTGACAGAACACCAGAGCACAGACGCGACTCAGGCTCATGGAGCAACAACACGTGTACGTGTGTGTGTGTGCATGTCCATGTGTTTGTTTGTGTGCACGTGCCTAAAAGGCTTAAAAGACCTATCCTGGACGTTGACACCACCCTGCTCTGATAATGCCGGGATCCAAGAGGAGAGCCTTTTTCCTGAATGCTACGAGGTGACATCATTATGTTACTTACGTTCTGTATTAAAAGTTGGATAAAAGTTAAGAAACTGACATATCCTTCAACTAAATAATAACCATTTTCATAAAAACATTTAGCACTAGATTAGTTTAGCCATTTTCTTCACTCTTTTCAACATTTAACATAGAGCAGTATTAAAAACACAAAGTAGAGAATTAATCTAAAGATCTGTTCACATTTCAACCATCTCTCTCCCTTGAATGAGAGACACTTTCAAAAAGAACAGCTCATGGTAAATAAAACCGTTTACCAGTTTTATTAAAAACACAATGTAGAGAATTAATCTAAAGATCTGTTTACATTTCAACCGTCTCCCTCCCTTGAATGAGAGACACTTTACAAAAGAACAGCTCATGGTAAGTAAAACTGTTTACCAGTGAATTGTGATGGAGTAACGAGTAAACATTTCAAAGAGCGTTAACAAGTTTAGGTGTTTCACTATCTACAGCACCTGTGTTAAACAACGGACACCAGGGTTGCTATAGGCTAATAAATCCTTGACCTCGCCTTTCTGAACCGCCTTTTTGGAGATGTTGACTAGAACCTTCCATTCTCTTCTCTTACCCACTTATAACATGTATTACCCCAGAACAACGGGTCCAGGTGAGAGGATGGTAGGGAGTTCTGACAAGGTACCTGTTACAGACAACCAAAACAGCTATGGAAGACAGACATGTCTTCCCAGTATTGAAATGACGTGTTGGTTACAAGCTAACGTTTGGCTTATGACCTGAAGCAAATAAACCAAGTACCCAAACTAACCTTGATATATTTTTGGTTTAAACATTGCACAAAATCCACTGCGACACAGTGAGGGAGGCAGGTGAATTTAGCCCACCAACAATATGGCCTATGGGGTTGCCAAATTCCTTTAACCTTTTGGCGCAACAGACACAGTCTTGCCGGATGTGTCATGTACCTAGAGGCACTTAATGTCAACCAGGCCTTCCTACACTTTATACGCAGCATCTTTACTCCACTGTGGTTTATGACGCATAGGATAATGATCGCATCTATGGATCTAGTTTGTGATACTGAAGAAATGGAGGAAGTCAGCGGCCGGGTTGAGGGGATGAAGAGGGATGTGGAATAAGGCGAGGGACGGGCAGAGAGGAAAGCCATAGGGAGACAGGAGGCCAGGCAAGGCCTATGATCACCCCAAGCCCTTAGCTCCCTCTACGGAAATGTGTGCAGAGATCCCGGCCACACCACACAGGTCAGCAAGAGTCTCAAGAACAGGAGGCGTCAATCAGTAACGTGGTTATACGGCTGTGTTGATAGTTAATAGTTAACACAGCCCCCAGACATGTGCCCCTGGCCCAGCACCTGCAGACCCACTTTACTGGTCCAATCCCGAACGAAAACAAACACGACCTGCTCGTTGGGCATATTAACGATACATGTACGATATTGTTTCATTTTTACGCTCTGTCTCCTTTGGTTGAGGAGGTGGATAATAAACAATAAAGTGAATTATGTCCTTGATAAATACAATTTCGCAAGACCTAATAATGTCCTATTGTGGTGTTCACAATCTGCTACAGTCTGTGGCAGCCAGACAGACCCAGTACCCTTCCAGGGTCAGAGGAACAGGAGTGTGGGCCATCTATCTGTCCCTCCCCCGGCCTGCTCCCCCAAACGGCCTTGCGGCTCCACACAGAAAGGGGCTCCATCCTTGACAGACACCGTTGCTCCGTCCTAGACCAGCTCCCCCTCATCTTCACACACACACACACACACACATGTCACATTTGTGGAAACGCATACATGCTTGTTCATGCAGACACATGCACACATGCACAAACATATACACACACAAACACATGCTGAGTTTTGCTTGATAAATACAGCCAGCAGAATCCTAACTCAGGTCAGGATAACCTCATAGTGACCCGCAGACTCCGACCCCTGCTGTGTTCTCCCTCGGCCCCCAAACCCTGCCAAGATAGGCCTTCTCTATCAGCCAATCCCCACCCAGGAGCCATGGAACACCTACCCCCACCCAGGAGTCATGGAACCCCTTCCGCCCACCCAGGAGTCATGGAACCCCTTTCCCCCACCCAGGAGCCGTGGAACACCTACCCCCACCCAGGAGTCATGGAACACATACCCCAACCCAGGAGTCATGGAACACATACCCCAACCCAAGAGTCATGGAACACCTACCCCAACCCAGGAGTCATGGAACACATACCCCAACCCAAGAGTCATGGAACACCTACCCCAACCCAGGAGTCATGGAACACATACACCCACCCAGGAGTCATGGAACACATACACCCACTCAGGAGTCATGGAACACATACACCCACCCAGGAGTCATGGAACACATACCCCACCCAGGAGTCATGGAACAACTACACCCACCCAGGAGTCATGGAACACCTACCCCACCCAGGAGTCATGGAACACCTACCCCACCCAGGAGTCATGGAACACCTACCCCACCCAGGAGCCATGGAACACCTACCCCACCCAGGAGTCATGGAAGACCTACCCCACCCAGGAGTCATGGAACACATACACCCACTCAGGAGTCATGGAACACCTACCCCACCCAGGAGTCATGGAACATGTTGCCACACACAGGACAGTCACATATAACTTTTCAATTTGTTTAATTCAAATTCAAGAATCATAGTTGTTTCATTATAAAACCGTTTGTTCTCACTAAATCTTGACCACATTTCATCCAAGTTTATCTTAAAAACTAGACTGAATTTGTCTTGTTTTGAAAGTTCACAAGCCTTTGGTATGAAGATAATTTAATGTCAAAAGAGCTAAATAAATGTTAAAGCAATGTTTTAGTAATGTGAAAAGCCCTGTGAGACTCGCCAAGCAGAGGATGGTGTATGCACAGCACAAACAGACCCTTGTACCGAGGAGGGTAAAGTTAAAGCACTCTGCCAAGCCAAAACCTGCTCTAATGTCTGTTTCTTCTGCTAAATAGTTTTTTGATAACAGAATATCTGGAGATAAGTGTTGTCAATATCCTATCTGCAAAGCGGAAGCCATCTCGATAAATCCGCTGTAATCTTCAATCCAATAGTGCCTGTAGTGGGAGTATGCTGAAATGGTGAGGACAGAGTAGATAGGTGGATTGGTTCAAATAGAAGAACATGCAATGTTGAGTATGGTACTTAATGTAATTCATTACAAGTTACCAAATTATAACCAGTAACATAACTTTTGGATTACTCAAACTCAGTAATCAGATTTCTTTCAATTACTTTCTAATTACTTCCCAGACATTTTACAAGGAAAAAAATAAACATTACCTACAACACACACAGGATCAATCAATATTAGAGTTTAAATGGCTGGCCATAAATTGATTTAGAAGTTTTCCTTACGTGTTATGTTTCTTAAGCATTGCTTTCTTCTCAGTATTATAATATGATTGAATGTAGTAGCTTACATTGTTGTTTGTGTTCCTCTCTTTCACGGCTACGCCAGACATTTAAATAAACGTTGCATTGCAAAACCGTGGATTGAATGATACTTGCAGTCTTGTAAGCGAAATGCAATGTAGTCAGCAGCCAATATTAACTAAGGCAAGAGCCATCATTTGACCAACCTGCATGAAGCACAGCACTGGTTGTGGGATCAAATGAAGGCTGGTTGTGGGATCAGATTAAGGCTGGTTGTGGGATCAAATGAAGGCTGGTTGTGGGATCAAAATGAAGGTTAGGCAGAATATCGTAATAAACTCCATATAATACACCATGTTGCATCTACGTCCAATAATATTGAAAGTGGTGTGATGTTACAGTCACAATTAAACATAACTACACAAAACATGCCCTATCTGAAATTATTGAAGAATTACCAGGTATAGATAGTCCATTATTGTACTGACAAAGCTGTGGCTGTAGTAGATTAAGGAACTGTATTATTTATGGACAAGCTCATTTTAATTTAGGCCTACTCCGTTTTCACCAGCCCAATCTTTTATCCCCCCAAAATGTGTTTTGCTTTTAACATAATGCGTAACAGTTACTGTTTATTTTGTAATGTGTTACATGTATGCTTCATGCAACATCTTACATGTAATCCCCTGAGAAGAGGGCATGTTTTACATTACAATTACAGCTTGCCGAATGAAGCTTACACAACCGTTTACTCTATTATCGATATTGGGATAAGGTGGAATTTATTTGACCTTCGCCGACCTCGTCATTACTCTGTCCAGGGGCTTCATGTGAAGTCAACTGTGTGACGTCATAATGACGTCCAGCGGAGAGAAGGAGCTGTCTGTCTGGGGTCACTGCCGGTCTCTGCCTCTCCAGACAGGATTCAGCCTGTCAGCCAGCCGGCATCCCACCCCGCCAGTCAGCCCAACCCCAGTCGTCCAGGACACTAGCCCGGCCTGCTCTGTGTCCCAGCCAACGTGGCCCGGTCCGGACCTGGGTTGGCGTCTCGTCTCCTTTCTGGCTCCACCATGGAGACAGCCTATCAGGGGCTCACGTCATCCGTCTCCCGGGCCTGATGGGCAGGGCGACCTGGGAGGATAAGAGCTAGGCCCTATCAGTGGGGGATGTCTGTGTTAAGTGGACGCTCCACTCTCATGCCAATCTCTCTCACTCTCTCTCTGTCTCTCATTCTCTCTGTCTCCCAGTGTCTCTCTTTCTCTAAGAGTTGTTTAAAGGCAAGCACGATTGCCAAGCAGCTATCAATCTGGACAAAAACTCCCTTTCATTTTCCAGACCGACCAACAGAAATACAGTGTGCTAGATAGATCATGGTTGGTATCTGGGGTTAGCTGCTATCTTAAAGGCCAGTTTGGTTACTGAGAGCAAGGGGGGAAAGTTAAGGCCACCTAGCTTGATATTTTGGGACGCCCAAACCCCCCTCTACTATACAGCATCAAGGGTGAGAAATTCCACCAATGGAAATGTGCGAAGTTGACGTGTGCTGCAGTGTAAACCAGGTGCTCTATTCTCATACTGTGGGGTAAGATGGCCTTCAGCACCGACTGAAATACGAATGTAAGTGGACCATCTCGCTTCACTACAGCCCAGTTCAAAAGTCAATATATCCTGTTGTCATGAGCACTTGATTAATATCATGAATTTCAATTAAAAAACATTTTACCAAGGTCCGTCTCTGCTCATAACCCATACAGTGGGGCAAAAAAGTATTTAGTCAGCCACCAATTGCGCAAGTTCTCCCACTGAAAAAGATGAGAGAGGCTTGTAATTTTCATCATATGTACACTTCAACCATGACAGAAAAAATGAGAAAAAAAACCTTGAAAATCATATTGTAGGATTTTTTATGAATTTAATTGCAAATTATGCTGGAAAATAAGTATTTGGTCAATAACAAAAGTGTATCTCAATACTTTGTTGTATACCCTTTGTTGGCAATGACAGAGGTAAAATGTTTTCTGTAAGTCTTCACAAAGTTGTCACACACTGTTGCTGGTATTTTGGCCCATTCCTCCATGCAGATCTCCTCTAAAACAGTGATGTTTTGGGGCTGTTGCTGGGCAACACAGACTTTTAACTCCCTCCAAAGATTTTCTATGGGGTTGAGATCTGGAGACTGGTTAAGCCACTCCAGGACCCTGAAATGTTTCAAACGAAGCCACTCCTTCGTTGCCCGGGCGGTGTGTTTGGGATCATTGTCATGCTGAAAGACCCAGCCACGTTTCATCTTCAATACCCTAGCTGATGGAAGGAGGTTTTCACTCAAAATCTCACAATACCCCACAATGGGGCCATCCCCATTCATTCTGTCCTTTAAACGGATCATTCGTCCTGGTCCCTTTGCAGAAAAACAGCCCCAAAGCATGATGTTTCCACCCCCATGCTTCACAGTAGGTATGGTGATCTTTGGATGCAACTCAGCATTCTTTGTCCTCCAAACACGACGAGTTGAGTTAACAAAAAGTTCTATTTTGGTTTCATCTGACCATATGACATTCTCCCAATCTTCTTTTGGATCATCCAAATGCTCTCTAGCGAACTTCAGACGGGCCTGGACATGTACTGGCTTCAGCAGGGGGACACGTCTGGCACTGCAGGAGTCCCTGGCGGCGTAGTGTGTTACTGATGGTAGGCTTTGTTACTTTGGTCCCAGCTCTCTGCAGGTCATTCACTAGGTCCCCCCGTGTGGTTCTGGGATTTTTGCTCACCATTCTTGTGATCATTTTGACCCCACGGGGTGAGATCTTGCGTGGAGCCCCAGATCGAGGGAGATTATCAGTGGTCTTGTCTGTCTTCCATTTCCTAATAATTGCTCCCACAGTTGATTTCTATTGCAGATTCAGTCTTCCCAGCCTGGTGCAGGTCTACAATTTTGTTTCTGGTGTTCTTTGACAGCTCTTTGGTCTTGGCCATAGTGGAGTTTGGAGTGTGACTGTTTGAGGTGGTGGACAGGTGTCTTTTATACTGATAACAAGTTCAAACAGGTGCCATTAATACAGGTAACGAGTGGAGGACAGAGGAGCCTCTTTAAGGAGAAGTTACAGGTCTGTGAGAGCTAGAAATCTTGCTTATTTGTAGGTGACCAAATACTTATATTCCACCATAATTTGCAAATAAATTCATAACAAAACAAATGTGATTTTCTGGATTTTTTTTCCCTCATTTTGTCTGTCTATAGTTGAAGTGTACCTGTGATGAAAATTATAGGCCTCTCTCATCTTTTTCAGTGGGAGAACTTGCACAATTGGTGGCTGACTAAATACGTTTTTTGCCGCACTGTAGTTGTAACTTCTGTGCTTGGTTTCAAAGAGTACACGTTCTCTCTTTCGGTCTGCTTGTGTTTGTGCTTCAGTTTCAACGCCGTTAAGAGAGCAGTGGAAAAAGCCTTGCTACAAAGACGGGATTGAGCTGCGGGAGAACAGAACAACAGTGGGTCTCTGAGGCGACGGCAGGCAGGTGCTCCCTGCTCGCCCCGTGTTTTAACCTTGAAGGGAGTAGACAGGAATGCAGCTTGCCAGGCACACTATCTATCTGAAAGGAGAAATACTGACTGCAATGGCTTTTTTTCTGTGGGTGTGAGAAAGAGAGGAGTAAAATCAATATTCCAGAGTTCATTGGAGAAACCAGGTTTTTTTTTTCTTCTGCGTGTCAGTGGGTCTATGTGAGACCACAATGTGACCCCTGGAAAAAGAAAGTTAATGTCTAACTTCTTTATCTCTCTTTTACAACCACGGGTTGTACCCCGAATCAATACGCAATGCACAAATATTCCAGTGCTCAGTGTTGAAGAGAGAGAGACCCGGAAGATGACAAGGACCCGAGGGCTTCTCGGCGTCGGACCTCCCAGGTCGGCGATCTGCAAAGCCTTTTGGACTGAACTCATACTGAGGAGGAAGGCCGAAGTACCCAACATTCAGTAATACTGAGTCATAACAATGTGGAGGCTGCGATTGAGTGGTGTTAACATGTGTGAAACATAAAGAAATAAAAGGCCAAAGGGATCTTCTTTCTGTTGGTTCCTAGATAGATACACTGAAAGTGAACACCAGATAATAATAATAATCATGGAGTACCAATTACTGGGAAATTATTGTCTGAATTGTATTTATTATCAATGTATGTGAAATACATCACAGCCTTTAATTAAAACCAAAACCCCATATTTTATTAAAAAATACTTCATTTGGTTGAGCCTCCTTTCGTCCTTGAAATTACCAGTCATGTGTGTATTATTCTACATACACATCTCTGATTGGCTGATATGTCCACTTCCTTACCCAGATGAACAGTCATTGGTGTATTACGATCAGGCAAAAATTCCAGGCATTGTTTTTTAAACAGCTCTTTCACTAAAATGACTGTTATACTTAGAAAAATAATATTTACATGGCCATCAGTGCTCCCTAAAAACATTTCGGTACATTGCAATGAAATGGATCCTGCTTCTTCTAATAGCATATGTGCGAGAGGAACATAGTGATTGGTTGACAATGATTGGTTCAACTCTTGATTAGACATGACGTCTCCATTGTTCAACAAGACTTGCAGAGAGAAACTAATCATTAACAATAGAAGGTTTGACACAAAAGTAACCCTGTCATTATATTATTAAACATTTCTTGGTCTTTCATAATAAGTCTTTATTGAAATGCTTTGTCTTGAAAATATCTTCAAGTACTAAAATACATTTCAATGCATATTTTTCTAAATAAACAAAGTTATTCGGCATAATGTTTAAGACAATTTGGTTTTGCTTTGGTGATACTAGGAACCATTCAATGGTTGGCACTATAGCTGCTCATAAAACCTTCTCAAACCTTCCTGTCCAAAACACGCTTCTTCTAATATTTTCTTTTTACAAGGTTCAATTTTTTCAAAGACGGTACTTCTAAATAATGCTCCTAAAATTAAAAAGATAAAACCTGTAATACATACTATATGGTTTTACAGTATTTACAGGCTTTAAGTCAAAGAATTCTGCCAATCTCTCCGCATCTAAAGCACTTAGGCTCCTTAGTTTACTGCCCAACCAAAGGTTGTGCTTCCACAGCTTTATAGAATTATTAAGTAAGCAATTATGATAACCCACTGTTTTAAAGATAATACAATGATAAGGTTTATGCCAAAGTCACGCTGCAGAGTAGTTTGCCCCATAACGCTACTCTCCCTCTATGTAAGAAAATCAATCGCTGCTTTGCAGAGGCCAGACATTTCTCTCAAGTTGAGTGTTTGTTTCTTTTTCGGTTGAGTATGAAATGTACCCAAGAGTGGCACTGTAAAATGAAAAAACTCAGTCCATCACACATTGTAATGACCCCGCTTAGTTAGAGGCGTTTTATCAAAGCTCATAAACCTTAAATGACTATATATTGATAAAGACTGTTTAAAGTGTCATCTGAACGATAACATTTGCACTGTAAATGTGGCCCTACAGACTGGAGCCCTGGGCCCTCAGAGCTCCAATCAGCCAGTGGTGCTGATAAGCCTGGGGCCTAGTGGGACACAACCCAACACATCAATAAGGTCAAGTAACACATACAGCTGAGACTGCACTGGGAATCTGGCATATCAATTAAATGGAAATTACTCACAAAGTTGCTGGTGAACATTGCTAACCCACCGCTTTTAGTTAGCAATTTGGACATTCTTAAATGTAAATCTCTGAAGGGTGTACACTTTTTTATTAATCTGGAAAAGACAGCAGTGTATGGTTTGCAAAAGATTAACGTGTGTTTAACTCTACCTTTTACATGGGCTTTACTCCTTTAATATGTATTTGTTTACCGACAAACTTCCCATTCCCAGCCAATGACAATCATATTTATGAAATTATCCTATCCTACAATGTTTAAATAAATACAGATCGGGTGTTGTGTTGTATTCAATTAAACAGAAAAAAGGTATTTGTAGTGTTGGTTTGCCATTTTACTCTATTTTTAAATCATAGGTTTCATTATTTTCAATGTTTTACAAAGGTTAGTACTTTTAAGTGAATGCAGTTATTGATCATCTATATTTTCAAGTTGGCTGCATTTTTTTTGCAAACATGCTTGTAAATGGCTGGAAATTCTTTTTGTGATAAAATGTTTGAGGATACCCTTTCTCAGTCATCGAATCATCAGATTCTAGGGTTGTGTTGTAGTTAATATCTGAAAACATATTGTCCAGCTTGTCGTTGAAAAAGAAAATTATGTCTCAATTGACCTACCTGGTTAAAAAGGGTTAGATAAATAATGTGAAAATAATAAGGGTTAGATAATCAATATACAATTATAATATCTAATAATGTACTGTATGTTGGCAAACCAGTAATGTATAGTAATTTATACATATGTTTTTAGATATATAATTGTAGTTTTTAGATCTAATATTAAGTCATCAACATGTACCTGTAATGGTGTGTAATACTAGGCATATGTATAAACTTAAATTATATGAAAAGAAAATAAATAAAGTCAGGAGTTGTACTTGAAAAACTATTGAGAATCATAATTGTTTATTATAGTCCTGGTATCGACCAAGAGGTGTCAACGGCCACAACCAAAACAGGCCATAATCATTTAAAACTGTAGAATAAGGAGCACTGTAAATACCTGAAACATTAAATGTGAAAACCTCACGCGTCTCACACACTGCCTAAAACAACCACACAGGCTATCTGCCGCTAGAAAGCATACATAAATACGGTGTCATGCGACGTTATCAGTCCCCAACACAGATAAGTGTTATTAATATAGTAAAAGGATATCAGCTGCAGAGACACAGTGCAGTATTGCTCATTGGGGTGCATCCCAGGCACAAAGGTGTCGGCTGAAATGCTGAACGTTCCAACCACAAATTGGGTAACCTAATGAGCATCTAGTCACGAGTTGTTTACTGACTCGTTACCTCTGGATGCTGCATGTGTAATGTGTTTTTCACAGCAGAGGCCCAGGACACTTTGCCCTGATCAATATCAATGAGGCTATCGGTGTCAGTCAGAGGCCCTATGTATGGAGGAATATGGAGGAGACATAAAATATGTTCTTTATGATTTTACTGTGGAGGTGGGGTGGGCGGTGGTTTCTGACCAAACTCCACCAACACACACACATGTGCACAGCAGTAGGCTAACACATATATACACACACACACACACACACCTCCACTCCCAGTATACAGCACTCTGGGCCAAGATCTGCCTGTTCAGACAGTCAGAGTGCACTTTGCCCTGGCCGGTCATAAAGCTCCACCATAAATGTAGCTCTAGCCTACTTTTGAACTGCATGACATGTTAGAGGACCTTCAGACAAAGAGTGATCAGTGTCTCCAACACGGCACTCAGACCTAAGACCGGCCCATACACTGCCAGTTGCCAAAAACGTAATAAAACAAATACAAGACTTTGCTGGGATGACGTGTCAATGTCCCATATAACGACGAATGGATTCAATAATCCCTTTCAAAACGTCTGGTTTGAAAAATGAAATTAACAAATGCAGGAAAGGTTTTTTCAAAGATGGTGGCAGTCGAGTTCACATTCAACTTTATGTCAGGAAGATATGCATGTAGCCTTTCAGAGTTATGTTGAACAGTTGAATACACTGACTAGGGATTGGATATACTGCCACCTAGTGGTCAGTTGTAAAACGTACAATTCAAATTAGTTCCACTGCTTTAGTTAACGAAGACAACCCAATGTTTTCAATTATTGTTGATGTTATATAAATAAACGTATTTTTCGACACAAAATAAAACAAATATGATAAAGCATTTAAATATGTTTAGTGTGGTAGTTTTGACATGTTTTAACAGAATGTTTAAAGAAATATTCACATTCAAGTAGGTTATATTAGGGTCTGTACATTATTGAGGTTCTGCTCCATCTCAAAGATGATGTTGAAGATCTTATCAGCATTCTAGTGTAAGTCTCTAAAAGCTTTGTACACCTGGATTGTGCAATACTTTTCACATTTTTATTTTCTTAATTCTTCAGGACATTTTTAGCTCTTGCTTTATATGTTAAAGCAGATTAAAGTAAAAACTGTAAAATTGCGACTCAAAAAAACATTAACAGTATTCTGAAGTGTAGATTTGGACTAATATTTTTGGTTATTGTCTGGCTGAATGTGAATTCCTCTCCAGCATTTGATGTTAAGCAGGTTTTCCTATAGTAGTTGATCTGTGCAAAAACGTTTAGAAGTGTTGCATTACTGACTTGTTGCATAAAGGGTGCATATTTCGGAATCATTTTATTGTGTATGTGTCCTTTTCATTCTGTCGGTTACATCTTTGTAGTTGTCGTTTCAAACTGTTTTGTCATATCAAAACCAATAAACTCTATAGCAGTTTTAAATTCCCCAATAGCCTCATTGTGACATCCCTGAGAATGTATCCTTCTGTTCTGCAGCTCAGTCCAGAAGGACAACTGCATTTCTGATGTGTCTGTGTGGTTTAATACATAATCTACAGCATAATTATTGACTAGACCATGCTTTAGGAGATACTAAATTTCTGATTTGTTATTGTAACTCATTTACCAATCACTACCCTTCTTTATGAGACTGAAATCCTCTACAGTTTTAAATTCTGACTGATAGACATACAGCACATGTATTTAGTCCAATTAATTCATCAAATTTAATAATGAAGGCCAGTCTTAACAAACTGGTGAATCCGGTCAAAAATATTGACACCTTGAAATTGTGCATTAAAAAAACTAAATGGTCTGGACTAAATTCTGGATAATACATAATGACGTGGTTAGAATCAGGGGATGCTTGTTTACTTGATGATCCTCTCTCATGGGGTAAGATGCAGGTACCTACAAGGGTATACAGTACACCCTGAACATTTTGGTAAATATTCATATATATATATATCTTTTCATGTGAAAACACTAAAGAAATGACACTTTGATACAATATAAAGTAGTGAGTGTACAGCTTGTATAACAGTGTACATTGGCTGTCTCCTCACAATAACTCAGCACACAGCCATTAATGTCTACACCGCTGGCAACGAAAGTGAGTACACCCCTAAGTGAAAATGTCCGAATTGGGCCCAATTATCAATTTTCCCTCCCCGGTGTCATGTGACTCATTAGTGTTACAAGGTCTCAAGTGTGAATGGGTAGCAGGTGTGTTAAATTTGGTGTCATCGCTCTCACACTCTTACTGGTCCCTGGAAGTTCAACATGGCACCTCATGGCAATGAACTCTCTGAGGATCTGAAGAAAATGATCTTGTGTTCAAGAAACTGAAGTTCTCATACAACACTGTGTCCTGCTCCCTTTACAGAACAGCGCTCCCTTTACAAAACAGCGCTCCCTTTACAGAACAGCGCACCCCTTGCAGAACAGCGCACCCTTTACAGAATATCGCACCCTTTACAGAATAGCGCTCCCTTTACAGAACAGCGCTCCCTTTACAGAACAGCGCACCCTCTACAGAACAGCACACCCTTCAAAGAAAAGCGCACCCTTTACAGAACAGCACTCCCTTTACAGAACAGCGCACCCTTTACAGAACAGCGCAAACTTTCTATAACCAGAATACAAAGACAATTGGCACAACTGAGCAAGAGGACAAATAAATGAATTTCTAGTTTGAGAAACAAACGACTCACAGTTCCTCAACTGGCAGCTTCATTAAATAAAAGCCAGAAAACACAAGTCTCAACGTCAATAGTAAAGAAACGACTCTGGGACGCTGGCCTTCTAGGCAGAGTTGCAAAGAAAAAGCCATATCTTAGAGTGGCCAATAAAACAAAAAGATAAAAATAGGCAAAATAACACACTAGACAGAGAAAGATTGTAAAAAGGTGTTATGGACAAACAAATCTTTGAGTTCGAGGTGCTCGGAAACACTTGTGAAATGCAGACGAAATGAAAAGATTTCAGAGTGCCAGATGCCGTAGTCTGAGGGTGCATTGGTGGGGGGTAAAGTGGGAGATGTGTATATGGTCAAAGGGATCTTGAAGAAGGAAGGCTATCACTCCATTTTGCAACACCAAGCCATGCTGGTATTCTGTCTATAATTGAGTGGTCAGCACAGTCACTGGATCTCAGCTGAACTGATCTACTACTGAGCTCATCTTGACCTTATCAACTCCAACTGGTGGGAGGTGCTTCAGGAAGCACGGGGTGAAGTCTCTTTAGATTACCTCCACAAATTGACAACTAGAATGCAATTGTTGCAAATGAAGAATGATTTGACAAAAGCAAAATTTGGAGGGAACAATTACTATTTCAATGAAAAATAATGTCATTATTGCCAACCTTGTCTATTGGCTATACTTCCTACTCAAACTAATTTCACAGAAAACACAGACATTTCTAAGCGATCCCAAACTTTTGAACGATAGTGTGAATTCAGAAACCCACTTTATCGTTCACCCCTCCTCGGTCTTATTGCTGAATTACATCTTCAGTCGTAGCCAAACCCCTTTTCTGGAACACTGCAGGGTTTTGTTCCATCCAGGCATCACACCAGAAAAAGTCCATCTACATGCCTAAAGTCAACACAGCCTGTCTTCCACGATGGTAAAAATCAAGCGCCAGCACGTCAAAAGACCATCCCCACATGACCTAGTCTGTGTCCGGAGCCGTAGCTATGAGCCGCAGAGGGGTCATCCATCACCTTGACGGGAGACATCACTATCCTCCATGGCCCTGGGAGGCAGGCTGAGCTGTAAGGGGTCAGGGGCTGTTGCTCCCCCACCAGGTGGTCAGTTTGTTAGGGAACCCCTGCCGGATTGGAGTGACAGCAGCCGATCAGTAAATCACCCAGGACAAGGAAAGGGTGGAGAGGTGTTTTACACCAAGGCCCCCCAGGAAAGTTAGGTAATCGGGAGAGGGGGGGCAATACCATCCCTAAAGCATGCTTAAGTCATTCATTTGCAGCTTTCATTTTGTTTTGTTGCTGAATGTTTGGTCAATTGATTGGCTCAGTCAGAATACATTGTTGACATTTTATAATAGTCTCAAAGACTCACAGAAAACAGAGATTCTAGCCAAGACAAGAGAGCAAATGCAACATGTTAACTGACCATGAGCATTTTTGACATACAAGTTAACACGGTTAATTGACATTGACAGCAAAACAAATAAAACAAGTCCCTGTGGGATGTCCCAAGGTTAATTCAGAACTTTATTTCAGAGATTTTAAAAGCACTTTTAAGCAATACAGAGTGATCAGCTTTTATGATACATGTTGTTGTGCATATACAAATACATACACCAAACATTCATGCCAAAACAAAAAGGAAAAGACTTAAGACACTAAAACCTTTTTTTAAATTGGGACAGGTATAAGTATTGAAAGTAAGGTACAAAATGGGCCTTTATAACAACTGTAACAATACAACCACACTACCATAAAGAAATTAGTGCTTCTAGCTTTTGAAATAGTAACACGATCAGTGAAAGGAATTGAAACTGGTAGTCAAAAAGTGAGAAGCTACTTCTCTTTCGATTTCCTAAAAAATTGCTTCTTAAAAACCATGTGCTGGTCAGCTCTCAGCGCAACCATAACCTTTAATGCTTGTCCCCAAGGAGGGATTCGCTGTATTAGTGTAGTATTAGTGTCAACATAGCCAAGGCAACCATTTAAAACACTGATAGAACTTAAGACAGAACTTAAGAAAAGAACCTGACAAAAATATCTCAAGTTTCCTCATCAATCGCACTGTGGACTTTTAACATGTTTGACTAGCATGAAGAAAATGTCAACATTGACACAGATGCAGAATATATGGGTGAGAAGCTACATTGCGTTATAGTAGAGGTTTTTTTTAGAGACACTGTGCACCTCCAAATCTTATGTGGGCAGCAATACAAAATAATTCACTCTACATTTCATCGTTTTGGCTTTCTATAAGATTGTACTCTCACCCAATACATATTTGTTTAGAAAATGAAAATACATTTAAATAAAAAAGTAATACAAGGAAAAGAGCACCATATCCCCAAGCAACATGTATTTAGGTACATCATTTTTGGAAGCAATGGCACAGGAATAATCCAGGGTTGTTAGCAAAGCTCAGAAGAATCCCAAAATGGTGGCATATCAGGCAGACAACACCACCAACAGTCCTGGAACATCTCCACGGCAACGTGTGGCATGCATAGTGACATACTGTTTCATACACAAGCTCAACAATGGGTGATTCTATCCTCAGTGTCCAGAAAGTACATTGTGTACCCTCTTCAGTTAGCAGGAAGTTGGTAAATGAAACGCTGCATCTCTACTGGGTCTAGAGCACAGGTAATAGCCCAAAGGCGATGCACTTTTGAAAGTGTACTCCACGCCCGTGTTCCTGGAAAAGGGGTTGGCGACAAGATGCAGATGAGCAGGTGTTGCCTGGTGACTGGACCGATGCCGCATCAAAACCCTTGGGCTTTATCAACAGTCTTTCAACCTAGAGAGCATTGTCATTGTGCCAAGCTGTCCTGTGCCCTCTTCCACACTCTGAATAATCCCACGTGCACTGGTAGCGGTAGAGTTACGGAACCATTACAAAGTCACGGACAAAGCATTCTGACCATGTTTACAAACGCTATCACACGCTAGTTAAAGAAATGTGGTTGGGTAGATTTGGAGCTCACTTAAAATCCCCCCCATCAGTGGCTTCCATGACCAATAGGCTTGCATAAAAATGAAATGTGATGGGGTCAATAAGAAAGGGCTGTTTGCTTTAGCGTCAGAAGCTGTCCGTCAACAGAGGAATTTTGGAGAGTGCGATGACTGCCGAGAAAAGGACACAACGGCTGAAAACATGCAACCTCCCCGCCTGTCAACCAGCCTGTACAAAACACTATTTCACTAGGCACCAGAATGGACAACAAAAAACACGGAAACCTTGTGGCCAATAAGAAACGCATTTTCATTTTCTGATGGAGCTTTTTGTTTCGCTACATTGTGCTATAATGAATCTGTGACCCTGTAGATGAGACTAAGTGGCTCTAGCTATTCCCCGGTCCAAACCCCAAGGCCAAGAGTCCAACACAGGACAGGGCTGAGTGCCAAGGACGCCACCGCATGATAACAGGAAGAGTTTCTCACACAGAAATAAGAAAACAACAGAGAGAAATAGACCGGGAAGGAGCCAGAGAGACAAGTAGGACTGCGAGGCAAAGGGCATTCTGACAAGGAAAGAGCCTTTTCCTAAAACAAGGGAATGAGAGACGTCAGTCTGCTACAGGCCTTTAGCTGATGTATAACGACACCAAGGTCATCTCTTTAATACAATGATTGCATTTGTAACAAGGTTTCTATTTGTAAAACAAGCCACAATCGTAATGCTGAAGTCTACGTTTAGCCTTTCTGGTTGTGAGATGCCCCTGGGCAGGGCCGGAAGAGACAGTCAGGGCAGCAGCGTGGATGTGATGGATAAAAGAGCATCAGCTGGTGTGGTTGGTTGGAGCAAAGCTTGGGGTGATGATGGTCTAGAAGGCCGGGATAAAAGCCTGGGACTCCAGTAGAGGAGGATGCGTCTCTTGATGTCCTTGATGTGGGGATGGTTGTGGTGATTTAGCAGGCCGCGACTGAAGCCTGGGACTCTAGTAAAGGAGGATGCGCCTTTCGATGGCCTTGCGGCAGATAGGGCACTCACTCATGCGGTCACCACACAGCTGGCAGGTGCCATGGCCACACATAAAGATCATGTTCTTCAGTCGGTCCAGACACACCGGACACATTGTCTGGAGATACACAGGAACAGTCAGTACACTTCAAGTTCAGTCATCCCGTTGACAAAAACACATTAAACTGTGAAAATTGCTCTAATACGAAGTTCTTGTTGTGTTGGAAACTTTTAATTTCTACTTGTTCCGATTAGCATGTGATGGCAAGTCTAATACCCACACATTATGTGCATGTCACAGTGAAACTAAGCGCATATAATATGAAACGATGCACAGGATTCTGGTCTTCAGTACTTACTGCTGTGTATTCAATACATACTACGATGTCTTCAGTAAATACTACTGTGTCTTCAGTACATACTACTGGGTATTCAATACATACTACGGTGTCTTCAGTACATACAGCTGTGTATCCAATACATACTACAGTGTATTCAGTAATTACTACTGTGTCTTCAGTACATACTAGCATTCAATACATACTACTGTGTCTTCAGTACATACTGCTGTGTATTCAATACATACCATGGTGTCTTCAGTAATTACTACTGTGTCTTCAGTACAGACTAGCATTCAATACATACTGCTGTGTCTTCAGAACATACTACTGTGTATTCACTACATACTACGGTGTGTTCACTACATACTACGGTGTGTTCACTACATACTACTGCATGTTCACTACATACTACTGCGTGTTCACTACATACTACTGCGTGTTCTCTACATACTACTGCGTGTTCACTACATACTACTGTGTATTCAGTACATACCACCATGCTTACCTGCTCCTTTATGTCCTGCAGTTGCTGCTGTAGCTTCTGGACATCAGCGTTGACATTGGTGTTGTCTTTGTCTCTCTGCATGGCTGGGATGTTACCGCTGGCTGGAGGGGAAACAGGAACACAGACAACCTTGACAAGCTAACCAACGTATTGGTTCCCAAACTAGGGGCTCCGGAGCCGATGTGACGCAGCCAGGAGAAACAGCAAGAGGGGGAGACGGCGAGGAGAGACGGGGGAGATGCTCCGTTGGTTGCAATGACAATGAAAACATGCTGCTTAGAAACACCCTACAGCCCAGACTGTGGGCCATTCTGGAAGGGTTCTACACCAAAATCCAGGTTGACAAAAAGCAGGCCACAACCTGTCCAAACAGTGAAAATCAGTGAATCATTTGTGTGTGTGGGTGTATTAAGGTGTGTGTGCGTATCTAGGCGTGTGGTGTTGAGGAGTGTCCTCCAACACTCGGCTGAGGAAAGGGGTTCAGGAAGCAGGGCCTGGCCAGGCGGGGAAGTGGGGACACCGATGGGGATACTGGGGGTTCTGAACCGGGGGAGAGGATGAGATACTTACACCAACTCAGCGCCAGATTGTTGGGCTGCAGCAGATCCTGAGACCCCCCTGCCATTAGGGCGGAGTTAGAGCTACCTGCTGAGAATAACCACAGTGTTACAGCAGGAGCCTCACCAACGCTCCCCAAGACCAGGCCTGAGGAGGAGCACACTACTCACTACGGAAGGCCTCCAGACAGAGGAGGGAAAATAGGCTTTTAGATGGGAAATCATGTTGTTAGCTGGGAGGTGGGGGTGACGAGGCTCTTCTAGGGAGACTAAGGAGGATGGCTGCAACCGCTCCCTCCCAAGTCCAAAAACAAACACTAAGTGGGAAGCCAGCAGGACAAACGCTGTTCGGCTCAGCGGTACTCAGCAGGTAGCCTGGTAGCCCCCCCTCACCCCGAAGCAGTCTGATCTAGCCTGGCAGCCCCCTCACCCCGAAGCAGTCTGATCTAGCCTGGCAGCCCCCCCACCCCGAGGCAGTCTGATCTAGCCTGGTAGCCCCCCCACCCCGAGGCAGTCTGATCTAGCCTGGTAGCCCCCCCACCCCGAGGCAGTCTGATCTAGCCTGGTAGCCCCCCCACCCCGAGGCAGT
>JACXGK010001698.1:0-10681 GCA_016801125.1 Novumbra hubbsi
CATACATTTTGTTGAAATGGCATTGCTCATATCAGAAATTAATGAAAACCTGTTTTAAGGAGAGGTGCACAACCACATAGGTTAAAGCGACAATCCCAGATGTTGTTCTATAACATAGCTCAAAATCACAATTGAAAGATTTGAAGCAATTTCAAAAGGCACTGCTGAGATTCGAACGCATGAGCTCCTGTTTATTAGAAGCGATGCTGCCGAGATGGGCAGCTAAATCGAACCCTCTCCAAGTTTGAGTTGTTTCTGAAGCTTTCATGATTAGTTAATTCGGGTAAAATATAATTTTGCATGATGATGTATGAAATAGATCAGAGATACGGGAAGCCAGCAATGTCATCAGTATAAACAGAGCACCGGTAAGGATGCCAGGTGAGAAACATTCACACCACAACAGATGTACTTCACAACCAAGCGGCTGGTTGTTATAAATAACAGGGTACTTCCATCAAGGGGAACCGAGAGCCGACGCGTAAAGTGAAAGGAAGTAGTTCAGTTACCAGAAAGGGAAGGTGTGTTTCAGAGAACCCCTGTCATGGTGTCCAGAGCCCTCCTGTGGGCAGGTGCCCTGGGAAATGGAGTGTCACATACCTGGGGAAGGACAAGACTAAATGGGTCAGAAAGGACTAGACCATATTGCGTGTTGGGGAATTAACCGTTATTTTAAGCTCACTGAAATGGCCACTTACAAAAAGCTGATTATGTTGCAAGCTCTACGCCTCACAGGGGTCCTGGTGCTGGGAGGAATGGACATGGTTGAGGGGTTGAGGTGTGGGACGTGGGTGGGGTGGAATTGGACTCAGCACCCAGTATTCTCTTAGAAGAAACAGCTACAGAGTGCAAAAACAATGACTGATTTATGGCCTTCAGAAAATGGTGTGACGGGGTTGGGCTCGTTATGAACCGAGTAGGAGAGGAGGAGGGTAGTGGAATGGGCTCGCAGCTACGTCAGTTTGGTTGTGTGCGTGTTGTGTGTGTATGTGTTGTTTGTGTGTTGTTTGGTTGTTGGGGGGGGGGGGTCGGGATTCTGCTGAGTAGTGAGAGGCGGCACTGCAAATCTGGAGCCAGGCCGCTGCCCACAAACAGCTCCACACGGCGGGTGGAGGAGGGGAAAGGAGGATGAGGGTGGAGGAGGGGCATGTTTAGCAGGATAAAAATATGACCCAGAAAGTGAGCGGTGATCATATCCATATGGAGAACTGAAAGTAAGGGAGAGTGACAAAGGAGAAAGGGTCTAGGAAGGAGAGATACAGGGAAAAGAGAGTGAGAGAGACAGGGAGAAAGAGAGAGAGACAGGGGGAAAGAGAGACAGAGACAGGACAAAGAGAGGGAGAGACAGGAGAAGGAGAGAGAGAGACGGGGGAAAGAGAGAGAGACGGGGGAAGAGAGAGAGACAGGGGAAACGCACAGTGGAAAAACATTTCGGGAATGAGTACAAGAATGCAGGAGTGAGGCTGAGAGGCAGACAGAGGCAGACAAAGGCAGACAGAGGCTGTGCCAAGTGGCCCACCTGAGTGCGAACGGGACGGCTGTGTTTGGGGGGGAGGGAGGGGAGGTCTGCTGCCAGCGGTTTTGTCACACACGCACCAGGGATGAAGTGAAGTCACTCGTGGGAGTTCTTTCAGCTGCTGGTGTTTTTCTTCTCTTTTGACTCACATCTGGTGAGGCGAATCACTTCCTCTGTCTGTGATGCCTTCTACCGAGCTCTAACGGGGCTGCCCCCCCCCCCCCTCCTACGTCCTTCCTCTGTGACGCTCCGTAGAACCCGCAAGGACGACAAGACGCCACCAACAAACAGGAGCCAGGGACCCTGAACGCGACGCGACTCAGGTCGGACTACCCCACAAGGCATAGAGGTTTGAAAAACCGAGCTGAACCGCAACAGTCATCTGAACCTATTTGCAGGGTGTTCCCCTTCCCTTATATGGATGAAGAACTGGGAAATCTTCTCAGTTTGTCTGGTTCCTTTTGCCCTGCAGCCCGGGTGCTGACGTCCGTCCGACGTCCTCCACAACCAGCTGGACAGCAGGACATGTTTGACTGCCTGACCCCCACCACGGCTATTTCCTGTGCTGTTTGCATGCAGGGCTTTTATTGAGGGCACACAGGAGGGTTTGTGGTGAGGCTACAGGCACTGCTGTCACTGTTCCCAGTGTTGTTTGGCTTCATGCACTGTTGCTCCTCTCTCTGACTCGCACATTACCCACCTCTGGAATCCGGGAACCCCCCTGGAGAAAACTGCGGGAGGGCGTACAGGAAGTGGAAGCCATCAGCGCCCAGGAAGGAGTGTCAAATGCTGGCTGCTGTTGTCCTGTGTTCACCCTCCTGATGTGGAGTCTGGGGGAGCTGTGAGCTCTCCGGAGGACAGCCAGACAAGGGCTCCCGATCGGAAGGGCCTCACGATGCCATGACACACAGGCCGAGGCCGACTGTCTGCCTTTCACCACTGACCTACACCTACTGGGGAGCACCGCTGATGGGCAGGTGGACGTGTTACAACTGACAGGCGGAGGACAGCGCTGTCGGTGGCAATGACAACGTTGCCGTGGTACCACCGGGACATTAGCCGGGTACAGGCTGAGGACCTCCTGGCCTGGGCCGGAAGGGACGGCAGCTTCCTGGTTAGGGACAGCGAGACGGTGCCTGGAGCCTATGCCCTCTGTCTGCTGTGAGTACCCCCCATACACAAACACACACAGTGTAAACTTGCCCTAAAGTCAGTAGGGGAACACACCTCATTTTGGCAAGTGCTAAAGGCTATTTCAATGTGGGCATAGTGAAGGGATTGACTCACCTCCACTGGTCCCACTCTGAGCTGGCCAGGCAGGAGGAAGCCTGTGGCTCAGAGGACGGCTGGGAGTCTATAGCTTCAGTACGCTTTTCTGAACTCTACAGCCCATCAACAATCCAGTGGGCCTGTCCTGATACAAGCCAACCTGGCCTGGCTCTGTGTGTGTGCGTGTTCAGCACTCCTCTTCTGTCCTCTCCATGTTCTCTTTTCTTTGCCTCTCTTGTCTTCTTGTCCTCTCTTTCTCCCTTCAGTCTTCCCAGGGGCCCCTGGGTGAAGGAGGGAACAGTGACCACACGGCTCTGTGTGCACTGCAGCTCAGAGCGAGACACATTCCTGACCGATGAGCCCCACTACTGCTCATGCAGTGATCTCTCTACTGTTAGATGTGTCTCTCTACTGGTAGATGTTTCTCTCTACTGTTAGATGTGTGTCTCTCTACTGTTAGATATGTGTCTCTACTGTTAGATGTTTCTCTCTATACTGTTAGATGTGTGTCTTTCTACTGTTAGATGTGTGTCTCTCTACTGGTAGATGTGTGTCTCTCTTCTGTTAGATGTTTCTTTCTGTCTACTGTTAGATGTGTCTCTCTACTGGTAGATGTTTCTCTCTCTCTTCTGTTAGATGTGTCTCTCTTCTGTTAGATGTGTGTCTCTACTGATAGACTTGTCTCTCTTTACTGTTAGATACCTCTCTCTCTACTATTTGATCTCTCTCTACTGTTAGATGTCTCACTTCCCTTACTGTCGAATGTCTCGCTTCTTTTCACTCTATGTCTTTTGTTCTAATTGAAACTTTATTTTGAGAAACATAATTTCTATATTTAGATGTCCTATCAATGGCAGTTTTATACATTTTATTGATAAACAATCTGTTCATACCCAGCCGCTTGCTAAAATGAAGGTAAAGATTACAATAAGGTTTAGTGTAAGAGTTAGGATATAAGTTAGGAATGTAAATGATTAGGAACTGTACAGCACATACACAAACACTTTTAGGACCTCCTGTTCACCACTTCTTCTCCAGGTAGTTAGGTGGCCTACATTGCAAACACTAATCTAATCCATACAGATGTTACTTAATAAACAGGTACTTGGTAAACATAAATGTTCTGTCATGATGTTACGACGGTTAACAAAAAGCATTTATCTGGGTCCTTGGACAAATTCTGAATTTGCAGGTATTAGCATCTTTTTTTCACAAGGAGATTTGGCCCCTCTGTTGTTTTTGGTATGTGCTATGGGACAGTGATCACTAACATCTTTATTTATCAGAAGCATTTATTGACAGAAAATCAATCAGCTTTGACTGATTGATTTGTTGGTACCTTAAGCTTAGGCCTGGGAGGCTTTGTAATTAACTGTATGAGTAACAAAGCACAGAACCCTTCTATGCTTTCTGAGTCTTGTATTTTCCAGTCCAAGTAAATTATATTCTCCAAGGCCATCAACCTTAGATGATATGAAGGTCAAAAGATCAAGAGCATAAATGAGTCATACTCTCAACAAATGTGCATCTTGTTTAGAGTCACAGTATGTACAACAAGTGGCAACCCGTCTGCCTTTGTTTATTTTATTGTTCCCCCAACCCATGTTTTTTTCTGATGGAATATTAAACATGTCAAACCACCTCAGTGCACTTTTCACAAAATGTGTGGTCGTCTATTGAGGGCCGAGGTC
This sequence comes from Novumbra hubbsi, assembly GCA_016801125.1. NCBI lineage: Eukaryota > Metazoa > Chordata > Actinopteri > Esociformes > Umbridae > Novumbra > Novumbra hubbsi. The sequence goes on from JACXGK010001698.1 coordinate 4,477, forward strand.
ACGAGTCTGATGCTCAAATCTATCATTTCCTTTTGCAAGCTTTTACATTTAGGTCAGTGCTTGTGACCACAGCCCCTTAATATACAAGCACACATTTTGTGACACGAGTGCAGAGAGTTTTGACATTAACATGGTTGATATTTCATATATTTCTGGCCCGAGGAACTTTTGCAGTGCTCTGCAGTGTTGGAATCACAGTACATTGACATGAATGTATTTGTTTTTGTCTGATTTCTAGGTTTCAACGGCACGTTCATACGTACCGCATCGTTGCGGATGCAGATGGTCTGTTGGCTGTCCAGGTGAGTGACTGTGAGCAACTTTGATTAAACTGCCCCCCCCCCTTGCATACACGCATCACCTGGCACATCACCTGGCACATCACCTGGCACATCACCTGGCACATCACCTGGCACATCACCAGGCACATCACCTGGCACATCACCAGGCACATCACCTGGCACATCACCAGGCACATCACCTGGCACATCACCAGGCACATCACCTGGCACATCACCTGGCACATCACCTGGCACATCACCTGGCACATCACCTGGCACATCACCAGGCACATCACCTGGCACATCACCTGGCACATCACCAGGCACATCACCTGGCACATCACCTGGCACATCACCTGGCACATCACCTGGTTCTGCAAGAAGTCAACATGGAGCGTTATTATTCCATGATAGTTTCACAGAATTTTAGTAACATTACATTTTCGCCCTGTTTATAAGAAACAGTAGCATGGTGGTATGTGTGCAGCGCCTCACAACTCACAGTTCTGGTGCTGATGTTGTTTCCAGGGGCAGTTTGGAACTGGTGAGTGATAGCCGATATTTGCGCTCTTCAGCGCTCGGTGACCCTGCTCTGTGAGTTGGTGTGGTCTACCACTTTGTGGCTGTGCTGTTGTTGCTCCTAGATACTTTCATTTCACAATTATAGAAGTTACAGTTGACCAGGGCAGACCTTTCACACACTCACTTGGCAAACTTTCTGCTGGATTTTTTGCACCTGTGAGTAATGAGTGAGCAATGTGTGAGGCTGAAACACCAAAACTCAATAATTAGTAGGGGTGTCCACATTCTTTTGGTCTTATTGGTTATCTTTTGTTTAAGCAGAAGACCTAGTCACATTTGACACATCTGATGTATGTTTTCCCAGTATATTTTCTTCTGCATTTCCATTAATGCTAGATTATATTTTGAACAAATACATTTGAGTTAGTACTCCCAGCATAATATCCTGCTGCTAGCAGAACGGTGATGTCTTTACCTCACTAGCCTTGGGTATTGTTGTCAGCCTTATCTATCAAGACATTGTTCCATGTAACCTTGGGAAGGTATTGTGTGAAAATGAAGATTTTCCCTAGTTAACACAGTTAAAACACGTATCTCAGATGCAATTCTGGTCAATGTTCATCCAGAAGAATAACACTTTTTTTCACACTAAGGTTGATGTTCAAGTAAAGCAATATCCTAGCAACCACCATAGTCAGTGTCAATAGCACTACAGCCATGGCCAAAAGTTCTGAGAATTGGTTTACACAAAGTTTGCTGCAGCAGTGTTTTTAGTTATTTTTGTCAGATGTTACTATGGTAACTGAAGTATAATTACAAGCATTTCATAGGTGTCAAAGGCAATTATTGACAATTACATTAAGTACATACAAGGAGTCAATATTTGCAGTGTTGCAATTCGCCCCGGCATGGTGTCACTTAACTTCTGGGCCACATCCTGACTGATGGCAGCCCATTCTTGCATAATCAATGCTTGGAGTTTGTCAGAGTTTGTGGGTTTGTCCATCCACCTCTTGAGGATGGACCACAAGTTCTATATGGGATTAAGGTCTGGGGAGTTTCTTGGCCATGGACCCAAAATGTTGATGTTTTGTTCCCAGAGCCACTTTGTTATCACTTTTGATTTATGGCAAGGTGCTCATCATGCTGGAAAACTGTTCTTGGATGGTTGGGAGAAGTTGATCTTGGTGGATGTTTTAGTACCATTCTTTATTCATGGCTGTGTTCTTAGGCAAAATTGTGAGTGAACCCACTACCAAGGCTGAGATGCAACCCCACACATGAATGGTCTCCGGATGCTTTACTGTTGGCATGACACAGATCTAATGGTAGCGCTCACTTTTTCTTCACCGGGCAAGCTTTTTTTCCAGACAATCCCAAACAATCGGAAAGGGAATTCATCAGAGAAAATGACACAGTCCTTAGCAGTCCGAATCCCTGTACCTTTTGCAGAATATCAGTCCGTCCCTGATGTTTTTCCTGTAGAGAAGGGCAGCTTCTTTGCTGCCCTTCTTGACACCAGGCCATCCACCAAAAGTCTTCGCCTCACTGTGTGTCCACATGCACTCACACCTGCCTGTTGCCATTCCTGAGCAAGCTCTACACTGGTGGTGCCCCAACCCTGCAGCTGAATCAAGTTTAGGAGATGGTCTTCTTGGGCGCCCTGAAGCCTTCTTTACAACAATTTAACTTCTCTCCTTAAAGTTCTTGATGATCCGATAAATGGCAGATTCAGGTGCAATCTTACTAGTAGCAATTCAATTCATCTGATCACTCCTCATGGCATTCTGGAGTGCATGCAAATTGCCATCATAAAAACTGAGGCAGCAGACCTTGTGAAGAATTCATATTTGTGTCATTCTCCAAACTTTTGGCCACGTCTGTACAGTGCTGCCGCAGTGGGCTCTAGTGTATGACAACAGCGTTCTGTAATTGTCTCGGGAACAGGAAGAGTATTGTGTTGAAGGGCTGGGCTCCTGCGCCATGTGTTTCTATGCTGGTTGTCTTTTAGACACTGAGTTACAGGGGAGACTCCTTTCAAGAGCTGCAGTGCCTGGTCCTAGTTATCAAGACACAGGAAAATAAATCGCATTTTCGGGGCCTAACCTCCCTGTCCACCGTGTCCTGGGGCACAGATCCAAAGAAAAAAGCTCCATGACAATTTTTGAATTGAAAAAGTCTTTGACAAATCCTATTTATCTTTTGTTTTCAGACGAAGGCTAAGGACAGTCCTCATTTATATGGTTACTTTGTTTTAAAACGTGTGTCTCCAGTAAGCAGATTGTCTTACTGGTTTTGCTATTAAAAGCAAATAATAACGAAAGAACATTACCACAGTTGATGTAGCTTGATTTAAGTTTCACACAGTTGACAAATGATCCTGCAAAAGTAAATGTGATTTATTCAGATTATAGTAAAGTATTCAAATAGCTTTTTATGTGTTTGACATTATAAACTCTAGAAGTCTTTTCAAACATTGAATATTCAACATGCCTTCAGGAAAATCCCTACATCAACACAATGATCACATAAAATGCGTCATCTGTAGGGGTTATGTGGTTGCTTTTTGGTTTTTCCTCAGACAGCTTTTAGAGAGTAGACATTGTTAGAAAAAACAGGGATTTTTGTCTCCCTGTGTCATTTAGTTAGTATTTTCTTTTTAATCGATTTTCCTTGCATGAAAAGAAAACATCAACCATTTCAGTCTTTGAGTCTCTGGCAACTCGCGCAAGTAGCATCTGCCCAAAAAATATTTTTCAAACCACTTGAGGCAAACAAGTGATTCTAAAATAAGACACAGAGGGGCAGGGCTTTTATTTTGGCGGAGTGCATTAGTGGCGTCTAACGTGTCTGTGAATTGGTTGGTATTTTATGTGTTTGGTAATGTGATTACCAAACTGAGGTGTTGATGTGTTCAGAGCGGTTCAGAGCGGGCAGGGTTTGAAAGGCAGTGTTGTACACCCGGTCAGGACACAGGTCAGCAGGTCAACCTCTTAAACCGTGGGAACACGCTTGGTGATGGATAATGTTTGATTGCATCAGGTCCAGTGCTGTAGGAATGGATGGTTCTTCATATGACAGTTCAAACCAAGAGGCTTTTCTTTTTTTTGTGACAACTCCAGAGTCTGAAGATCCAGGAACTCTACCGCCTAAATGTACTGTATATCCGGTTCTATTAAGACTTTTGTAGGCATGCTGACCCATTCCATTCAATCTCTGCCATGGTTTGACAGAAAATGTCACAATGGCTTCAGGATCTTTAAAGAAACAATTTAGGAACATTATCACGAGGGACCTTCTGCAACAAAGGGACCATTTCAGAGAATTTTAAATCTGCTTATTTATGTATTTTTTAGGAGGCACAGAGTTAGTTGAGAACCAATTCCTATGTTCAAAGACAACCTGGCCAAAGACATACAATTGGGGACAGGACAGCTTAGGACCACAGAACATCAGACCCACAGAACCACTGTGCATTCGGGGATCTGTGAATGTATGCTGTCATTCACACTTCTTTGTCTGTCTCCCCACAGACAACTCAGGGGGTGCAGGTAAACTGTTTCCGTACCCTGGGGGATCTGGTGTTGGGGTACCGGCAGCCCCATAAGGGCCTGGTCACCCCGCTGCTGTACCCGGTGGGGAGGGCCTCGGAGCCGGGCGATGAGAGCTCGGGAGAGGATGACAAGCCAGGTTTGGTGTGTGGTTCCAGTCCAGCCCCAGCTGTTGTCAGCCAAGCTCCCCCGACCGGACCTCGAGTCCCCCCCCCCTCATATCACGTCTTTCTCCAAAGGCTGCAGGAGCTCAACACATCTAGGTATGTTCATAATCACTAACAGCCACCCCACACACACCAGGATAATGCAGCTGTCCTTCCAGGACTTGAGGATTGTCGGGGTATTTTGGCACTTTCAACAGCGACCCTTTGACAGTTCATTTAGCCTGAGGCCTGCTTGTGGTCCTTTCAAAGTGCGGCAAGCCAGGTGATTGGGGTCCTGAGTGAATATCTGCGCAGTGAGCTGCCCATGGATGTTGAGGGTCTCTGTCGAGGGGCAACAGGCCTGCGCTATCTGCACCGGACCCTGGGTGTTGCATGCCAAGGACTCAACAGGTGGGTCCCATCATGTCACCAATGCTTTCAGAAATACGCTTTTTAGAAATGGTTATTTAAGACATTAAACAGCAAAGTGACGCTGCTCCTGGAACCTCCAAGTTCCCAGTTGTTCTCCAGCAATGCCTCCCCACCCATCCATCCACCCATCCATTCACCCATCCATCCATCCACCCACCCATCCATCCACCCATCCATTCACCCATCCATCCATTCATCCATCCACCCATCCATCCATCCATCCATCCACCCATCCATACAACCATCTATCCATCCATCCACCCACCCATTCATACAACCACCTATCTATCCACCCATCCATTCACCCATCCATCAACCCATCCATCCACCCATCCATACAACCACCTATCCATCCACCCATCCATTCATCCATCCATACAACCACCTATCTACCCATCCATCCAGCTTTCCATCCAATCATCTATCAACCCAAATCCACCCACCCACCCATAGGAACAGACTCTTTTTATGCAATGAATCCATTGGTTATAAGAGGGAGAAATAACACAGGCTCTTTGATCCACAGTGAGATTGACCTAACCCTGTCCAGTTTGGAGACGCTGGCCAAAGTCTTTGACCATCCCACTTGCCTTTTAATATCTACCAAGTCACAGGTAAGTTCCATGTATGATAAACCCTTAACAGGCCTACTCTTATCCGTCCGACCCTTATTAGTCCTTCCCTTATTAGTCCTACCCTTATTAGTCCTACCCTTATTAGTCCTACTTTTATTAGTCCTACTCTTATCAGTCCTACCCTTATCAGTCCTACCCTTATTAGTCCTATTCTTATCAGTCCTACTCTTATCCGTCCTACCCTTATTAGTCCTACCCTTATCAGTCCTACCCTTATCAGTCCTACTCTTATCCGTCCTACCCTTATCAGTCCTACCCTTATCAGTCCTACTCTTATCAGGTCTACCCTTATCAGTCCTACCCTTATTAGTCCTATTCTTATCAGTCCTACTCTTATCCGTCCTACCCTTATTAGTCCTACTCTTATCCGTCCTACCCTTATTAGTCCTACCCTTATCAGTCCTACTCTTATCAGTCCTACCCTTATCAGTCCTACCCTTATTAGTCCTATTCTTATCAGTCCTACTCTTATCCGTCCTACCCTTATTAGTCCTACCCTCATCAGTCCTACTCTTATCAGTCCTACCCTCATCAGTCCTACTCTTATCAGCCCTACCCTGTCCCTGAGTCTTTTTTATCAGTGATCCCCGGGGACTTGCAACCCAAGAGAGGAAATATAAATCTGCTTTGCTACGCCC
>JACXGK010001698.1:10781-47798 GCA_016801125.1 Novumbra hubbsi
CCAGCTGTAATGTACTGTCCCTACTGTTAGAACATCTCTGTTATAAATGGACTCAGCCCAGCTGTAATGTACTGTCCCTACTGTTAGAACATCTCTGTTATAAATGGACTCAGCCCAGCTGTAATGTACTGTCCCTACTGTTAGAACATCTCTGTTATAAATGGACTCAGCCCAGCTGTAATGTACTGTCCCTACTGTTCGAACATCTCTTTTATAAATGGACTCAGCCCAGCTGTAATGTACTGTCCCTACTGTTAGAACATGTCTGGATGTCCAGATGTGGAGCTGGACGTTCTGCTGGGAAAGATCTCTACTCTGGTCAGCCTGCTCTCCTCCCTGGAAAAGAGAGTATGTACCCCTCCGCATACACCCACATCGACATACACTGCCACACACACCCTCACAAACACCCAAGCCCCCCCCACCCGCACACACCTTATACAGCAGCCTCCCAACTGTTACACAATTTAAAGGTCTTTACGATCTCACCGTGCAGGTGTTGACAGCTCTTCAAGATGCTGTGACCAATCACAACCTGGCTGTGCAGCATCCCCCTCCCCCTGAGACGGCCTCTACCTTGGCTCCAGACTCATCCACAGGCACCGACTCATCCCCGGCCATTGACTCAGGCCCAACCACTGCCTCATCCCCAGCCACTGCCTCATCCCCAGCCGCTGCCTCATCCCAGGCCACTGACTCATCCCCTGCCACTGCCCCTGTTGCCGAGAACCAAGACCGGGTCACACCTGTTAATTCCTTTCAGGTGAGAAGAAGGTTGGGGTCATTGAAGGGTCACCTGCTTAAGAACATTATCTTTCTGGTACAGTATTTCCTATTGCCTCTTCTGTTATGTGTGGGTGTGTGTGTGAAGGTTAGGATGGTGCGCTACGGCAGGCAGACGGTGTCGGTGGATGTGGACATGGGAGTGCTGATCTTTGACAGGAAGTCCGGGTCACCGGTTGGAGTGGAGACCGTGTCACACGATCGGAGTAAGAGGATAACAAACCTGTCTGACATCACGATTCCGCCAAAAAGTGTGACTCTAACAGCAACCGCTTTCTCCTTTGGCGTGCGTGTGTTAGTTCTGCAGCTGGTCCGGTTCAAGAACGGCCCAGCCAAGCTACGCATGGTAGTGGACAGCCATCAGAACACGCCAAGGGAGTTCATGTTCGAGAGTGAACGGGTACGTACAGAACTACATGCGGTCCGTTTGATTCTGCCGCAGAAGTCGTGTTGACTGAGAAAACTGTGCTTACTTCAAGAAACGGGAGGCGTTCTGTCAGCTACTCCAGTTGATGAAGGCCAAGCACTCCCGTCTGACTGAACCTGACATCATCTCCCTGTTTGTGGGCACCTGGAACATGGGTAACTAAGAGATCAATACAATCAATGCTTTGAACACCATTGCTGGTAAATTACATGGTTACTACAGCGTGGAGTTACCATACTGACCTGATTGGAAATGCGTGCGCCACGTGACAACGGTCTGTTCTTAGCTAGACTGACGCCTGTGTTTTCCAGGTGGCTCCCCACCTCCCCGGAGTGTGCATTCCTGGGTGACGTGCTGTGGCCTGGGCAGAACCCCAGACGAGTCCACGGCCCTGCTGCCTCAGGACATCTACGTCCTGGGTACCCAGGAGAACCCCCAGACGGAGAAGGAGTGGACGGAGCACATCAGAGCTTCGCTGCGCAGCGTCACACACATCGACTACAAACAGGTGGGCGTTGGTATTCTGCTCATAGGGTAAATTTCTCCTTTCACTCCCCGTTGGTATTTTATCTCTGTTATTTTTAATTCTTGACACCTTCCTGCTTCTTTCTCTTTGTCTACATGTCTCTCTGTCTACTTGTCTTTTTGTCTACATGTCTCTCTGTCTCTTTGTCTACATGTCTTTCTGCCTCTTTGTCTACATGTCTCTCTGCCTTGATATTTCTATCTGGTTTTTAATCTTTTTTATTTTTAAAATATAGTTATCCGCAATTACTTCTTTCAACACCTTTCTTTATTAATGCGTCTCGCTTTCTCCACATATCTTGTTTCCTGTCTCTAGACATCTTATTTCCCCTCTCTTCACATAACTTATTTTCCCTTTCTCTTTGTTTTCAGTCTCGAATGTCACTGTATTCAGAGTAGTTCTCCAGGCCAATGTCCCAATAGCCGTGTATTATGTCCTCTTCTCCTGCAGGTGGCAGTGCAGTCCCTGTGGAACATGAGACTGGCAGTGTTTGTCAAGCCGGAGCACGAGAGTGGCCTTAGCCGGGTGAACACGGCCTGTGTGAAGACTGGCCTGGGGAACACACTTGGTAAGATGCCATTTACTCGCTTGGATCATTTGTGGAAAAGCTATTCTGACAAAAAAATAACACATCCTCCTTTCTCGGAAAACCATTCCCGCCTCTTCCACTGAAAACCACACATGTACATTCCCGTTTACATAATTTAGCAGATGCTCCTATCCAGACCAATTGACAGTTAGCTCACACAAACTACGATAGCTAGGTGGGACAAACAAACAGCTCACTAGTAGTAAATGCAAATTTACTCAATGAAGTAACTTTCAGCAGTTGAGGTAGAAAGGAAGAGAAAATAGGATAATTTTTGAATGATCTGTCTTCAGGAAATAAAGGCGCCGTTGGGGTGTCCTTCTTCTTTAACGCCACCTCCTTCGGCTTCGTTAACTGCCACCTGACCTCGGGCGCGGACAAAGTGGTGAGGTATGGACATATTGTGCACTGCTCACACCAGCGACCAGTGTCCAGCTGACCGGTGGACCACTTGAGTGTTTGTCCACTGGTAGAACCTTTCAAGCATTGACCTGTACTTGTGTTGATTTCCCTCACCATCCGACTATGTGTTTTTGGTCCTGTCAGGAGGAACCAAAACGTCTCGGACATTCTCAGGCTGTTGTCCCTGGGTGACAAGCAGATGGGCCCTTTAGACATTGGCCTGCGCTTCACACATCTGTTCTGGTGTGGAGACCTCAACTACAGACTAAACCTGGATGTCCAGGTCGGAAAAAGGCGCCCCACATCACTTAACGCACTCAGCAGATATGTATTCTATGGTGTACCTTGAAAAGACTGAACTCCATAGACGCAGAGGCACGTTGCATTCCCTTAACCTGTATTTCCATTCTCTTCATGTCCGTTGCGTTGTGAAGGACATCCTGAAACATGTGTCGAAGCGTCAGTTTGATGAGCTCATGTGTGCTGACCAGCTGACTCGAGAACGACACAAGAGAAAGGTCTTCCTCAATTTCAGTGAGTAACATTCTTTGGCTCCTCATTCACTTTTGGCGCTGTGAATACAATGAGCTTGGTTGCATCCTAATTTGCATCCACCATCAGGGAAATGAAACCTTTGTTGAAGCATTGAAACCCGTTCAACACGGGCTATTGTAACACCAGTAAGTCGGCCACCAGGAACATTATTGAAATGTTGAAAACACTGTTTTGAAGAGAAATCTAAAGACCGGTTTCATGGACACATTAAGCTTAGTCGTGGACAAAACAAAATCAAGCTCAGTAAACTTTTCCATTGAGCTTGATGGTTTAGTCCAGGAATATCTGTTGCCCTCAACATGTGATATTTTACTTTGGAACCTCCAAGTCTATTGACTGCAGGCTTGGATGATTTCTTCTTAAATAGTTTAATGTTAATCATTGATATATGAATCTGATATTTTTCTGGTATATCTAATTTTGGTATATTCTTTCATAAAAATATTTTGACTACATTGTATATAATATATCATCAACTAATTGGGTATGAATCTCAATCCTCAAAAAGCAGAACCAGGTGGGTAAATATTATGAAGTGTTTTCTATCTGGTGACCCTCAAAAAATATCTTGTCTATCTGTGGTGATTCTAATAAAATATTTATTTACATTTTGAGGAAAGAAAAGTTTAATTTATTAGAAATTAATGGGTAAAATAAAATTTGTTTTGTACTAATGTTTTGTGGTATTTAAGTAAAAATGTTTTACCCTATTTCTTACAATTTGTCTGTGTAGTTCATGATAACTTTAAATTCCAATTAAATACCAATTTACTTCGCAAGAACTTACATTTCCACTTCCTCCTATTTGAATTTCACTTCATCTTTGTCTCTTGTTTTTAATCTGACTGAATAAAGAATAGAAGAAATTAATGGTAGAAATCTTCCCAGAAACATTATGTTGTTATTGTCAATCACTATTAGCTTACACTGTAAACAATCTGCGTTGAACCATTTGATTGTCTGAGATAAACAAAACGACTCTTGAAAACAGGCACCAATACTCTGCTGGTAAAACCACCCTGTTTATTTCCAAGCATCCCTGCAATGATTCTGCTCCTTGTGTAATGTAGCTTGACGTTTCCACTCAAACGCCTGATCTCTTGGGTTGGAACTGCATTCTCTGTAACAATACCCAACCCTTTTGAATCTTTGTATTTTTTTTACGCTATAGTAGATGTCAAATGGTAACGTTTGTGTTGTGTTATTGATTGATAACCCTGTGGTATTGATTCGTCATACCGTATCTGATGTACCCCACCTGTCTTCTCTTGCCTCTTTTTTTGCCTGTATTTGTCCATGTTAAGCGGAAGAGAAGATTGCCTTCCCGCCCACCTACCGGTATGAGAGGGGCTCTAGGAACTGTTACCTGTGGCAGAAGTACAAGACATCTGGCGTGAGTCCTCTCTGCAACTTCTCATACTACCTTGTCCATGTCAGGGTGTTGTCTGGTTGATGTCTAATATAAGAGTGATCCACACCAGGTCAGGGTGTTGTCTGGATGACGTCTAATATAAGAGTGATCCACACCAGGTCAGGGTGTTGTCTGGATGACGTCTAATATAAGAGTGATCCACACCAGGTTAGGGTGTTGTCTGGATGACGTCTAATATAAGAGTGATCCACACCAGGTCAGGGTGTTGTCTGGATGACGTCTAATATAAGAGTGATCCACACCTTGTCAGGGTGTTGTCTGGTTGATGTCTAATATAAGAGTGATCCACACCAGGTCAGGGTGTTGTCTGGATGACGTCTAATATAAGAGTGATCCACACCTTGTCAGGGTGTTGTCTGGTTGATGTCTAATATAAGAGTGATCCACACCAGGTCATGGTGTTGTCTGGATGACGTCTAATATAAGAGTGATCCACACAAAGCTCCACATCAGCCATAAAAAACACCGTGCAAGTATAGATATTGCCCAGTGCCAGGTTGAGATGCATTGCTTGTTTTATGCACCAATACATTCACTTATTTTCCTTTTATTGGTGTTTTTGTCACGCAACGCACCTGACAACACAACACAGCTGACGGCAACTGCCGTTGTTGTTTTTGTCTGAGTAAACAGGTGCGTGTTAATGTGCCATCGTGGTGCGACCGGATTCTATGGAAGTCCTACCCAGAGACACACATCATCTGCTACTCATACGGTGGGTCAGGGTTGGGATGTGTCTGGTTTAAGTTTAGAACATTTGCGTAACAGATGACTGGGATGTGGTTCAGGAAATGTGACGTCACTGTGTTGTTTTCTTGTTTCATGCTGTTATTGTGTTCCGTTAAAACGTGTGGCACACTGTTAAGATGTGACCGTTCTGCCTCTGGTCTGTGGTCGTGTCAGGAACAATTATTACCACTCCACTGCTCTGACTCCAGGGCTTTTTCACTTCCCTCTGCAGATAACTGTGGCCACACACCACCCTCTCAGAGTCATTTAAGGGATCATCAGTTTAGATATGATGATAGGGTCGAGTGACATTCAGTGCTATAGCGATCTTTGGTGAGATGTCATGCTAGAATGAGCAATGTAAAGATAATGGACACGCTGTGTCAATAGGACTGAGGTTGTTCTTCTGCGTCTCCAGGCTGTACGGATGACATCTTCACCAGCGACCACTCGCCGGTTTTTGCTACATTCCAAGTAGGGGTGACATCACAGTTCATCTCCACGACAGGTGAAGTCATTGTGGTGGTCTGAACCCGGGAGTTGTGAACCATAGACAACACATCATGTAATGGAGCGTGTGCTTGGCTTGCCTTCTACTACGAACAGGCCCTGGCTCTGGCACGGAGAGAGCATGGGTGGAGTTGGACGGCATCGAAGCCATTGTGAAGACAGCCAGCAAAGCCAAGTTCTTCATTGAGTTTCACTCATCCTGCCTTGAAGGTGCTTTGTCGTTCATATTTCATGAGCTACTTCATCTAAAAACTGTGTTCGCACGCCCCTTGTGCAGGTTGAGTTCTGTCTACTATCTTACCACCTATCTGTCAACCTTAACATCCCTCGATGTATGTATCGTTGCTTTACTAGACAGCTAGCTATTGATGAATTAGAAATGGATACGTTTGAAGACAAAGTTCTGCCTTAAACACCAGGGATGTCAAAAACAGTTTGCTAGGAAAGATCCTGGTTTTGACTGTCAGTTATTCAGTTCAGCCCACTAGAACAAGATAATAGTTTCATTAGTTAGCTAGTTGACTTGCTAACCGTAGTTGATGCTACTGTAGTAGAAGTCTGTCTAACACGCCACACAAACTCTCTGTTTTTAATCCTCCTCATTGCATGTTCCTCATGGTCTTCGTATTTGATGGTTGACCTTTAAGTCGATATCTGTTCTGTGCAGAGAGTCGCCGCTCCACGGAGAACGACTCCCAAAGCTGTGATGTACCGTGTTTCCTCAAGCTGGGCTGGTCTCCCAAACAGCTGCCGAAGGTAAACCCTCCATCTAAAGCCGGACGCCCTAAGTTGTTCTGAAGATGCGTGCCTTACTTGAAGTGTTTGTTTATTTGTTTTTGTGTGATATATCAGCTTCTCCCGATCATCTCAGATATGGAGTACCTCCAGGAGCAGCACCTCCTGCTGTCTGTGAAGTCATGTGACGGGTTTGAGTCATACGGTTGGTCATTGTCCTGTTATCGGCCATCACATGTTCATAGATCAGCCAATAGAACTCAAGATGGGTAGCTTGGGACATAATATTGTTTGTATTTACGAAGGATTTTGCAGCAGTCTTGGAACGATGATGTCGTTGTAACGCTGGGGAGATGTATGCTTGTAACGATGATGTCGTTGTAACGCTGGGGAGATGTAGGCTTGTAACGATGATGTCGTTGTAACGCTGGGGAGATGTATGCTTTTGATGAAAGCGGTTCTGCTTATGGGTGGGCCCTTCTGTTGACCCTGTAGGGGAGTGCTGTGTGGCGCTGCGCTCCGTGCTTCGCATCGGGGAGCAGTTTGAGACATTTCTGACCCACCGGGGCGAAGAGATGGGTTCCATCCGAGGGAGGGTCAAGGTCCACGTGCCCAAGGACCGACGAGGAACCAGGCAGAAGATCTACGGTGGGTTGGCCGTCCTGACCTCCTGCCAACGTCTTTATGGCTTTTTCTCCATATTCTTTCCTTCCTCTGCTCACTTCCTTCCGGGTTTCTGTCAAGACCATTATTATCTTTCTGGCTCTGCTCTGCTTCCTCTTTTTGGTCCCAAAATGATCCAAGGCTTTACTTTCTCCTTCTTCCTTCTCTAGTTTCTGTCTTGACTTCCTCTTTTGGCTCCTTCTTGCTTATCCTTGACCAGATGCTTCCTGGATTCAAGGGACGCTGAGTGTGATTGGCTGCCCTTTGCCCTGGAGGTCAGGCCTCACACGTTGCCATGATGACTTGCGTGAGTTCCTCCTTCAGCCCAGACGAACACGGAGCATGTGGATATGACACAAGCTGGATGGTTTCCAGTAAACATTGCTTTCTATTTTTCAGAGTGTTTCTGCTATGACAAGAATGAAAAGGGTCAGGTGACTCCTCAGTCCACTCAGCCAATCAACCGGTAAGGAGACTCAGGACCCTCATAGTGAAAACTTCGATTTTGAAAAACAATCGTGTCTAATGTGTTATTGTGTTTACTTCCATTATTATCAATCCGTTTGTATCAGGTCCTCACCACCCCCACCCAGGCCGGGCCCCAGCAGCTACACAAACCCTGCTTACTTCATATTCGAAGGTGTGCCTGTCCTACGCAAGGTGGAGGAGGCACCACCCCATCACAGGGACCCCCAGGTGGTCTGGGCCGGGGACGTAGCCCTGCAGCTTCCAAAGCTCTCGGGGGGGAGAGGCTGCGACCGAAAGCCTTCTCGCAGGTCGGACTTCACCGAGATCGAGATTCCGGGCAACCTGCCCCAATACCCCCCCTCCTCCAATGACCGCCAGCCTCCACGGACCAGCTCCTCTTACCAACTCTTCCCCCCTGTGCCCAGCCCCAGCACCACCTCTCACTACCACGAGCAGCCCACACAGCCAAGGCCAGAAAACCATGTGGTTCGGGGCTCCGTCCAGCCCGTCAAGAGCCTGGTGGACATGACCCGCTCTGCCACCGGCCAGGAGAACCGCTCTGCCACCGGCCAGGAGAACCGCTCTGCCACCGGCCAGGAGAACCGCTCTGCCACCGGCCAGGAGAACCGCGGCAGAGAGCGGCCTGGGGTTCGCCGTCTGGACCGAGCGAGCCCGGCGCTGAGCGGCACCCCCCCGTTCATCTACCCCTACATGTCCACGCACGTGTCCCGCGTCCAGGCCTCGGCCCCCTGGGTCGTGGAGCCGTCCACGGGGCCCCCGGGGGACCACTCCCTCACCGCGCTGCAGATGGCGAAGTCCCTCAGTGAGGTGGACTTCTCCCCTGCGGAGCTCGGGGTTCTGTCCACTCCACGCCAGAGACCTGCCCAGAGGAACAACCCGTCCACGGCTGCTGAGAGGGGCTACTGCTGGGAGAAAGAGGTCAGTCGACTGAACACAATACAGTATGTTGACACCTGGACTGGGGCTACTTCTGGACCAATCACAATACAGTATGTTGACTGCTAGACTGGGACTACCTATGGACCTGTGGCTTTTCTGTCTTTTTGTGTGATCGTGAAACATGTGTATGCATACATTGAGAGGTATATTTAATAAGACTTTTATCTTACAAAGGTCCTCCACGGAGCTCCGGAGACGTTGCGGGAACTTCTCAGCACCCTTGGTCTGCAGAGATACACCCTGGGGCTCAGCCTCAACGGCTGGGATGACCTGGACTACTTCAGGTGAGCAGAAACCGGAACTGGAAACAACTGTAATTTGGCCGCAGTGGTCCTAGTGGGTTGGGGGTACCTTCTTGACCTATGACCTTTCCACAGTGGCATCACGGAGGATGATCTGCGTGCCGCCGGAGTGTCCAACCCCTCGCATCGCCGCAGAATCCTGGACAACCTACCTAAGATCTGGGATTCACTGTAGACCTACTCTCCCTGTGAGGGGATTCAAACGGATCGGTGATTGGTGGCTCTGGCCCAGTGGGCCTCCAGCCGCATCGCGCCTCACGGCCATTTGATTTACAGGTGCAATGAAAGGCTTGTGCGCAAGCACATGTAGAGTATGCTGCGTGTGCCGGACAACCCCCAGCACATGTAGAGTATGCTGCGTGTGCCGGACAACCCCCAGCACATGTAGAGTATGCTGCGTGTGCAGGACAACCCCCAGCACATGTAGAGTATGCTGCGTGTGCCGACAACCCCCAGCACATGTAGAGTATGCTGCGTGTGCCGGACAACCCTCAGCTCACATCCCCTTTTGCTTTGGCGGGCCCAGATTCTCAAAGCCCAGTGTTGATTTAGGGCTTCCCCAGCCTGGAGTGTTTGCTGAACAGTCACGCATCTCACTCCCAGCGCACGGTCCCCTGCACCGCTGATACAGGACATGGACAGACGCTTGTAAAAGCACTCAACAAGGGCCACGAAGGGTAGAGCGTATGGCTGTATGTATTTACCTGCACAGGCTGTTGCCTAAGCGGTGCAGTTAACATATGGACACTCTTATGCTTTGTGTTTACTCACCTGTGGTTTTATCTCGTCTTTGTGGTGTCGCTGATTTCTGTCACAACTGTTTATGAACCTTCTGTAATCTTCTGTGTTGCCTTTTGTTTCTTGTAATGTCCTACAAAAGCTGGTGTTGAATGTTAGGAATGTAATTAGTATTACGTTTGTAGCATTAGTTTAGCAAGTGGGACAAGATGTGTGGAGAACATTGTTGTGATCACATTATGTAATGATCTGTACATATTTGTCAGGAAACGGGGGACCATGTAATCCCAAAGGACATTGAGCATTGGGAGTTTTGATATCCTGCACTATGGCATTGTATTTGTTTTGCCTTCATATACAACTAGAAAACCTTCCACATCCTGTTGTCTTTCCCCTCTTTAAAGACAACACCAGTAGAACACCATCACCAACAGGCATAATTCATCTCTCTATCAGGGCCACTTGATGGCTCCGTCGATCAAGGCCTGCATGCTTGACGATACAGATTTTCTGTTCTCTTTCTGCGTCATTCCAGTAATGTCAACATTGAGCCACAGCCATTGGAATGTGATGTTCTTGTCATGACAGCAAATGTTATGACGTTTCTATTAGCTGTAATGCTATGCAGCACGTGGGTGAAGTGTGTGTGCAGCGTGTGTCTGGGCTGGTCTCTGGCGGTGGAACGTAGTTACTCATTAAGGCCTGATCCAACCCGCTCTTCTGTGCTGGCATACCACAGGTATGTGTCAGTGACCAACTGGCTTACAGCTGTAGCAAACATGTGGATCGATTTCCCCTTCTGGACTTAGATACTGTTCGGTTATGCTGAGGTGATAAAAGACCTGGTCTGACTCCCTGTGGTACAAGGTTCTTAATGTGGCGGGAGCAGATGAACAGGATTATGGGCCGTTTGACAGAATACCACAACAGTGACTCTGTGCTTCTCTCTAAAGCCCCCTTGTCCTTGGCTACATGGCTGGGAGTGTTATGTTCATTGGGTCATTTAAATGGAATCCATTATAGTTACCTGTTAACCAAAATCTCTCATTTTTGCTTTATGATTTACATTCCAGTTAAAAGGCACTTTTAGAAAAATGAAATATTACCAGTTGCAGCTATTGCTGGATTATTCAATGTTGTGAGTTTACATGTAGCTTGTCATGAAGTGATTTTGCATTTTACATATTGTGTTAGGTATGTTTGTAAACCTCTTTCAACTTCAATGTGGTAAAATCAGACAAGTCTGTTATTACAATTAATTAAACACCCCTTGATGTTTGAGAATTTGAGTTCAAAATACTTGTTTGAAAAATCGTTTGACCCAAATATAATAGTTCACCCTCCAATCCTTCCCATTATGAGTCCTTGAAGTGTGGCCAGGAAAGAAGGCTGGTTAACCAAAGACGGGTAAAATCCTAACTGATACGTGGAACTTACGACAGGCGGTTGCGTATCTGATCACATTATACATGCTTTAAGAGCATTTAGACAATCCTGCTCCCCAGGCCTGGGAAGGATGTTGGACTAGAGAGTCTCCGTAAGGGGAAACGGAGTAAGAGCCCAGGTGCCACCTATGCTGAACCCGTCTGGCCTTCCATGGGTGTGGGTTTCTGCAGCAAGTGCCAGGCTGTTGTGTCATGTCAGTACAATCAAACTGTCTTGTGCCGTTTTGCACGATTCTAGGCGTTATTTGTTGAGTGGGTGTTCAGGTTGCTGAAATGATGATATTGAAGGAACCAACAACAAGTTGGTGCTCATACCTGATCTGCATAAGAAAAAAAAAAGAAATAACTCGTTAGCATACTCAGGGGTTTGTGTTTTTCTTGCTTACATTTTGTGTAAAACAATTGCGCTGTTCTTTTCTCATCGAGCTTTTTAAATGTTACAAACTAAAAAAATATTTGTATATGTGACAAATGTTTACACTTCCCTGTATTTCTTTTTTCAGTAAATCATTTTGATTGGGTGTTACTGGTGCCCAGCCAGTTATCAATGTGGACGTGGACAGAGCAGATCCCGTGTCGCGTTGAGGCCAATGATGCACAGGATTGTCCCAAAGTGGTTTGGCCTCTAAAAGAGCCCCTTGTAGCTCATCAGGCCAGACGTGTGTTTTATTTCCACAGAGGTCAGCAGGAACACGTGTCAGAAATGTGTATGCTTTCTCCAGATCTACCGTTCCGGTATGTTTATCGGACATCTGGCCCGCCTGAAGCCTTTTGGGTGTTGTTTTTTGGCTGGTTGGTTATAGGTGGGGTTCATTTTGTCATTAGCGTGAAATTATGTGTCTGACATGACGAGCCTGGGAATATAGTTTCCTTGTTCCTCCTCCTGATGAAGTCCGTTTCCCTCTGAGCACCTTCTGTGTTTTATCTGCATTATTATGACCTATTGTTAGACACACCCTTCAAGAATCAACATGTTGCACTCAGTACACTAAGTTCTTTGTATGCCGACTTTTACACCTCCTAGCTTGTGTTAGTTTTTAATAAATTAGTGTGTTGGTCCTTTAAAGCCAATGTTTGGACCCTCTTGGGTGCAGCGTGGACCCTCTTCGGTGGAGCGTGGACCCTATTGGGTGGAGCGTGGACCCTATTGGGTGGAGCGTGGACCCTCTTGGGTGGAGCGTGGACCCTCTTGGGTGGAGCGTGGACCCTCTTGCTTGTTGTTGTTTGAGAGCCAGGATGTCAAAGCATCTATTAACATGCGGGGAGGCTAGCAGAGTTTTGTGGGCAGGACAGTGCAGCTGTTTATTTAAGTTTGCTAGCAGCCTGATGTGGTCTTATTAGTCTCTATGGGACTGATGGCCTGTTACTGGGGGCTACGGCATCAAAAACATAAAGTATGTTTTCTTACTGCAGAACCCATAAGCCAATTATGTTCCTGGTGCTCTATGCCGCTAGGCCGGTGTTAATAAATATGCATGCAATTCTTTTATCAGGTCCTGGCTGGGGTGCCCCTCCCTACTCAGTAAGTACGACTACAATTACTACCACTACTACTTCTGCTAATACAACTACTCAACCAATCAAATTTATTTATAAAGCCCTTTTTACAAAACACCCAGCCTAAAACCCCAGTAAAAACGTATATCTGAGACGGGGGGGGTCCAGTGACACTGTGGCCCTATCTGAGGGAGACGCGGACAGGACCCAACAGGCAAGAAAGCAATCCTCCCCCGTTGTCAGGCATCAGCCAAAGGGTCATTGACTAAACGCAACCACCCTATGTGAGGGCAGAGTATTGCCAGCAGAGTTCATTTCAATTGCTCGAGGGGCGCAAAGCACAGACGGTAGCAAGCCAGTGAGGTGGCATTGGAGAGCTGGCATCCCAGTGATCTTTCCGGTCACCTTCATACCCCATGCCCAGTCTACACTAGTTATAGACCATTCTGAAAAGATGCGTCTCTAGGCTTTACTAGTCAATTGAAAGTTGGCATAGAGTCTGCATTTCTAACCCTAATTGGCAGATTATTCCACAGTAGCGGAGCTCTATGTGAGAAAGCCCTGCCGCCGCCTGTTTGTTTGGAAGTTCTATGTATGACGAGAAGGCCTGCATCTTGCAATCTTAGGTCACGTGTAGGTATGTATGGCTGGATCATTTTAGAGAGATATGTAGGAGCAAGTCCATGTATTGCTTTATAGGTCAACAGTAAAACCTTTAAATCAGCCATAGCCTTGACAGGCAGCCAGTGTAGAGAGACTAGTATTGGAAGTAATGGGCTCAAAGTTTTTGTTCTAGTTAAAATTCGAGCAGCCGTGTTTAACACTAACTGAAGTTTATTTATTTTTTCATCATGGAAACCGGAGATTAGAGCATTGCAATAATCTAATTTGGAAGTAACAAAAGCATGGATTCTTTTTTTAAAGTTTTTAAAAAAAGCAGCTCTAGGGATATTTTAATGTATTCATCAAAAGAGAGGTCAGGGTCGAGGGTAAAGCTGAGGTTTCTAAATTTTTGGGGGATATCACCATACAGCCGTCAAGGATCATTGTGAGCTCTTCCAACAGAGCTTTTTGTTTCTTTCTCCTAAAATTAGCATTTCATTTTTTTCTGAGTTTAAAAGCAAAAAGTTCTCTGTCATCCATTTCCTAATATCTGAGACGCATATGTTTCCAAAGTAGCTATTTTTTAGGCTTCTCCATGCTTCATCTGTGTGTCATACGCATAGCAGTGAAAATGTACATTGTGGTTCCTGATGACATCACCCAGAGGCAGCATATATAGTGAGAACAGTAATGGCCCCAAAACCGCCTAGAAGAACACCAAAACATAACTTTTGGATTTTTCAGAGGACATGCCATCTATACATACAAAATGTTATCTTTTAGATAAATCTGATTTAAGCCAGGCTAAAACATGTCAGCGTAGCCCAACATGGGTTTCCAACCTCTCCAATAGAAGGGTGTGATCAAAAGTGTCAAAAGCAGCACTAAGATCAAGAGGACAGATGCAGAACCTTTGTCTGAGGCCGTTTAAAGGTCATTCATCACTTTCACAGGTGCAGTCTCAGTGCTATGATGGGGTCTGAAACTGGAGTGGGGCATTTCACAAATGTTATTTGTCTTCAAAAAGGCATTAAGTTCTTGAAAAATGTATTTTTCTTAATTTTTTTAGAGGAATGGGAGGTTCGATATTGGCCTATAATTCTTTATTAAATCTTTTTTTAGTAGTATTTGGCCTATAATTCTTTGATATTTTCAGTAGATGCTTTTCAGTATTGCTACAGAAACATTCAGACACATTTAGAACTACTGACAGTGAGAACATAGTTGACACTACCAGGAACCCGGCAATCAAGAAGCACAGTTAGAACAAATACCACAAGGCCCTCCTATAGAGGAACAGTTTAGGCCAGTTTTTAAAGAAGCTATTGTTTTGCGTTCAGGTGGTCTGAGGATGCATTCCTGAAGCGGGAGTTGATCAAGCAGAAAGGCCATCTAGGTCCTCGGGCTGGGAGCGAGGCACACGTAGACATTACCCGCAAACTTCTGGGGACTCCTTCCAGGGAACCTGATGAGGAGTGAACTGCAGTGGTACATTCTTGAGGAGGCCTTAACAGGCTTCTTTAGATCGTCCATGGTTAGGAGGGAATTTAGACGTGAGGGGTGTGGGTTGAGTGAGGGGGTTGGAGAGTTGTGAGTGAAGGGGGTCGGAGGTGTTGTGTAACACGGCCGTTAAGTCAGGAGAGCTGGACAGGGACATGGAAGGGCATCAGCCCAGCAGCAGGACCGGTATCTGCTCCTTCGGTGAGGAGGAACAGGAGGAGCACTGCCAGAGCCCCTTAAATGACCAGCGGGCTGCTGGTGTGCTTGTTTCTGACCAGACTGTGTATGTGACAGATGTGAAAGAGACTGGAGACGCTGTGGTGAATGTTATGGTGCCTGTACCATCATCCAGCATGATTATGTTGTAAGCAGCATAACGGTTTGGTGATGGTTTATGGAAGCATATTCTTGGATCTTCGCACAGACCTCCTCAGAACAATCATCGGATCTTACTCTGGTACAGTGGGCACTGGGTTCCTGGTGGCCAGAGTGTGTAGGCAGTTTCTGGATGATGAAGGCATTGAGGCCATTGACTGGCCCTCACGTTCCCCAGACCTAAATCCAATTCAGTATATTTATGTATCGGTGCCGTAGTGTCATAGACTGGCCAGGAGCTCACTAATGCCTTGATCCAGGTCTGGGAGGAGATCCCCAGGACACCAACCTTCTCATCAGGAGCCGGCACAGACATTGTTGGGAGTGCATACAGGCACGTGGGGGCCATACACACTACTGAGTCACATTATGAGTTGCCGTGATAAAATTCACGCATGTTGGACCAGTCTCTGATTTACGGTGTGAGTTAGAATCCAGCCCTCAATCGGTTGGTGGTTTTCATTGACCGTTGTTGCGTAATGTTTTCTCAGTGACTTACACAATTTACAGTCAAGATTTAAGTGTTCCCTTTTTTTTTTTTGCAGCAGTGAATTTGGATTTAATCTGGATAAGCGTGGGTTTAACTCCTATGAAACTCTATACCACCCTTTCTTCACCCCTCAATCCTTTGCCTCCCAACCTCCAGAGGCGAGTCATAGCATGTGGAGTGTCATAGGATGTGGAGTGTCAAAGGATGTGGAGTCGGAGGAGAGTCATAGGATGTGGAGTGGAAGGAAAGTCATAAGATGTGGAGTGTCAAAGGATGTGGAGTGGGAGGAAAGTAATAGGATGTGGAGTGGAAGGAGAGTCATAGGATGTGGCGTGTCAAAGGATGTAGTGTGGGAGGAGAGTCATAAGATGTCGAGTGGAAGGAGAGTCATAGGATGTGGAGTCGGAGGAGTCATAGGATTTGGAGTGTCAAAGAATGTGGAATGGGAGGAGAGTCATAGGATGTGGAATGGAAGGAGAGTCATAAGATGGAGAGTCATAGGATTTTGAGTGTCAACGGATGTGGTGTGGAAGGAGTGTCATAGGATGTGGAGTTGGAGGAGAGTCATAAGATGTGGCGTGTCAAAGGATGTGGAGTGTCATAGGATGTGGAGTGGGAGAAGAGTAATAGGATGTGGAGTGGGAGGAGAGTCATTAGATGTGAGAGGAGAGTAAGGTGACAGTCAGAATCAGGAGACGAACAGGAGAAGGACCAAGCTGAGAGGGTAGAGGAGCAAAGCATAGAAAATGAGACCGAACAGCTTTGATGGCACATCACTATCTGGTTACTGGCGGAGGGGATCAAGTTGGAGGAGAGAGATTGACCCCAAACTACTGCCTGGTTAGAATAATATTGACGTATTTTGTAGTCGACTAACTTTAGTGCACACAGGCAAGTGGTTTGTGTAACGAAGGGGCCACACGCTGAACCAACAGTGTGTCTGAAGGCAGTTTGATTGGTACAGGTTTCTGTGCTGCATCAGTGGCCACTCACATTCCTGGCCCGTGAGCCACTAAATACGCATCATAAAACCATGGCAACCCTGGCTCCTCCCAGCAACTGTACGGACCCCTGAACGTGAGTAGTGGCACTTCCGTCCCCGCAGAGAGAGAGAGTGCGTGGTTAATTAGCACCAGGAAAATTACCGTGCCCACGTTATTTTGAAATGCGGTTGATCATCATGTTTAAGGGATGTTGTATTCATGGGGTCTGAAAGGGGGATTTTCTCAATTTGACACTATGCAACTTTCTCTCGTTTCTCTGTGCCCTGTTGTTGATGACCGTGTAATAATTGGTGACATCTCTTCGTTCAGAGTATTGGTGTCCTGCAGAATGAGTCAGCAAATTATAAGGAATTATTTTACCCGGGTGGAAACACGATTACTGAGCTGATCCTAGATCAGTGTCTGAGAGACGTTTAAAACACAGGCCCATGAAATGTATAACTAAAAAGTTACTGGAAAGGCTTGTTTTCTGACAGCCGTCCCTGCTAGATAACATCTGGACTATGTCTCTCTGCTCATCCTACCCACATTTATTTCTTTATGATCAGGTTTTATCATTTTACCACCCACATTTCCGGCAAATCCTAGCCTTTGAATGACGGCCACAGACAATATGTGTTTCTTCTATTATGTCATGATCAACCACTCTGTAAGTGTGGTGGTAAGCGCAACCATTTACAAAACTCAAAAGATGTATACCTCATAAAAATGAAAATGTATGCCCCACATTGAGGTGTTGCTTAGTTTTTGCAGTCTAATTCTGGACTGAAACATCATGTGCAATGGATAATCTCTATTGAGCTGGATTTTTTTGGGTCCATTATTAGGCTTATTCTGTGTCCGCAAAACTAGTCCGGACAACCGTCCATTGGGTCAAATGTGGTTACTGAAGCCGTACCTATTTATTCAAAAAGTCTGAGTTGTATAAGAGGCCATTCTGTCTAGTTGCAACGCTGAAAACGTTTGTCCATGTTGGTCTAGGCTGGTCTGTGCTGTGTGGCGTCAAGTGAGTTTCAAACCTTGTGCACACACCAATGTCCATTTCAAGGTTTCAAGTTGAAGTGTCACTAGTGCAAACTCCAACCTAGCAAGAGATTCAGTAGCTGTAGAGTGTAAAAACTAACGAGGGATGTTTTGTTGACTGTTCAGGGTGATTGTGGCTGTTTTGTCAGAAAGATTTCTTCTTGGAGTCAAATTTGGGAATGGCTACATGTAAAAGTAGTTGGAAGTTGTGAGTCTGGGTCTCCCGTGTGAATTTGTTAGGATTTATTTTGTTCCTTTGTGAGCATTGTGCAGAGTTATGAGGCATAACAGTGACATGTCATCCTAAATGTTTTCCCCGTACCTCAGCAGTTTTCCTTCGCACTTCGTTCCCATGAAACTAGTAAGAACAACTAAAACATGATACACCTGCTGTTCTGGTTCAGTTTCAGCCATTATTGGTTGCAGTTCTCTAAAAAAAATGAACACACAGGCATTGATATGTATACAAAACAGGATTTGAAATGAGACCCTTCGAGAATTATGCAAAACTGTGCATAGGGCATTTAAACAATAAATATTTTGGTGATTGGAGTATTATCAAGCTATTACATTAATTTAATACACTGATCTAAACTAGCATGCATAAACCACTAACAATAGTTACGTTCATGCTAAAGACACAAAAAGAACATCTTCAATAGTCAGGAAAACATAATCTCCCTCCATTTGTATTTGATCAATTATCCAGTCACAACCATTTCTGATCGCGCTTAAATTTAAATAGCAAGCACACCACATTAAATTCAGTAAATGTCCTTTTCTAGTTCCTTTACACTGCGAGGCATGCGGAGGCATCCGCTCATAACCGATCTTCCTTGTATCCTAGGAAAGTTAGCGCCTTCACTGTGTTGAGAGCAGCGGCGTGTCACGGCAAGTCAAGTTACATTTACATTTTTCCTTGGTAAGTTGTTAACTGGAACAATATCTTTATAACACATTTGAAGTAATGTGTCGTATTTGTTTATTATCTATAGTTGATCGATCAGTCATCTTGAGTTATGAGGTTTTCTTTAAGAACTCGCCGTCGTAATTTTTTTTTTATATGGAACTAAATTGACCAGGTTGCTGTTTCTTTTTGTCCTATATACCTGCCGGAATATTTGGATGAACAACTCCAGTGTTTTCAGTTAACGCAATAGTTTAGGAACTTCAGAATTATTCCAATACTGTTTTTCAAAGTTAAATAGACCTAAGTGGATTTCGCGTTTGCATATAATTAAATATACAGTCAAAAGTAGAATTAAAAGAATAGTTGAACTAATAGAGAACTTCTGTTTAACCCGTTCAATTTTAATTACCTTTATGAAATGAATTTGCCTGCCGGATTAACTTCATAAATTATATTATATTTTATATCTCCTTAGCCAGCGTAGTGAACTTTTGGCGAAGAAGCTTCATTCATAAAAAACGTCCAGGACACAGCTTTCTTTTTAACACCATTAAATGTCTGTCTTACAATGTTTTCGTCAATGTTTTTTTAATGTAATCCACGTTTAAATTATTCTGCCATTCATGTGGTCAATTCCGTAATTGTTACCGCAGGCACATGAGTGTGGGCTCCCGGCTCAAAAAGACACAATATGGACTCCACCGTCAGAAGCCTTCGGAACCAATCCGGTTTTACTCTGCGTGCTGGATATTCCAACGACTCCTGTCGTTTCGACGAGGATTTCAAGTACATCCTACTGCCGGTGTCTTATAGCCTGGTCTGTGTCCTGGGACTGCTGCTGAACTCCGTGGCTATGTGGATGTTCCTGACCAAGATGCGTCCGTGGAACACCAGCACAGTGTACATGTTCCACCTGGCGCTGTCCGACTTCCTGTACGTGCTGTCGTTGCCCACCCTCATCTACTACTATGCCAACCGCAGCCACTGGCCCTTCGGCGAGGCCGCCTGCAAGATCGTCCGCTTCATGTTCTACGCCAACCTCTACTGCAGCATCCTCTTCCTCACCTGCATCAGCGTCCACCGCTACCTGGGGATCTGCCACCCCATCCGGACCCTGGCCACCGTGAAGCCCCGCCACGCCCACATCGTGTGCGCCTCCGTGTGGACCGCGGTCGCCGTCTGCCTGGTGCCCAACCTGGTCTTCGTCACCACCAGCCAGCGGGACAACGACACGCTGTGCCACGACACCACCAGCCCGGGGCAGTTCGAGGAGTACGTGGACTACTGCTCCGCGGTCATGGCGCTGCTGTTCGGCGTGCCCTTCGCGGTCATCGTGGTCTGCTACTGCCTGATGGCGAGGGCCCTGTGCCGGCCCCGACAGGCGCTCTCGCCCGGCCAGCGGCGCTCGCCGTCGCGCGCCAAGTCCGTCAGGCTGATCGCCGTGGTGCTGGTGGTGTTCGCCGTGTGTTTCGTGCCGTTTCACGTGACGCGCACGCTCTACTACACGGCCCGGGTCCTGGACGCCCGCTGTGCCCTGTTGAACGTGGTCAACTTTGCCTACAAGATCACCCGGCCGCTGGCCAGCGTCAACAGCTGCGTTGACCCCATCCTGTATTTCCTGGCGGGGGATCACTACCGATCCAAGCTGTTTACAGCGCTCACCAGAAAAAGACCTACCACCGGCAGTCATTCCCCCGCCTACCCGCCGACACGCCCCCCTCATAACAACCGCGACGTCGCGATGGTCTGCAAAGGCAACGACCCCGAAAGGCCGCGGTGAGCCTGAGACGTAGCGGTCGAAGCATGCGGACATCGGTCGCGTAGATGTGAGTGATCCATGTGGAGTTCACAGGAAGTGTCACCTTCAGGTGCCGTTCTGCCGTCCCCGACGCCCGAGGACCGGGCCCGTGGCCCAATGCAGAGTGCCGTTCCATTCCTGTAAGACTTTTAGGGTGACTCTTATTAGAAAAGGGATGTGGTCAGGAGAGGGAAGTGTTGGAACTGGGCCTGAGGTCATAGAACTGTCACCTTCCTACTCTGAATGCATGTCTGGCAGTTTCTCTCTGGCAGTTGCAGTGTTTGTAATATAGTGTTTAAATTCCCTGTTCGATCACGGAAACTAAATTGTCTCTGCCTGTGTTTGCACACTCTTACTATTACCACAGATTGAGAAACGCCAGAACAAAGTCTGCTCTCAATAGCAGAATGAAAGTAAAGAAATCTATAACATTCAAGCACCTACTAACAAATATACTTTGGGAATATATTTAGCAGGATTTGAAAAAAGAGCAACTATTCAGTGAGCTGTGTTGTGTACTGCGAAGCAATTGTGTAATTTCAGCTAGTTTTGAAAATGGTGGTCGTGGTATGTGTTTCTTGTGTCGTCATCAATGGTTGTGACCTGCATAAAGAACAATAATTCATATATTTTATGAATCCAGTTTGCAAAATATGCATTAAATTAGTTGCGGTGGTAGAGGTATTTTCAGATCCTAAACTGTATATCCAGGCCATATAGGATTAGAAGTGGACCAGATCCGTCCTGTAATACGTATGAGATGAGGCAGAATCGATCTGGGTCACATCTCACACAGAGAGTCAAGACTGTTTAACAATCATCATGATTGAGAAAGCTCGATTCTTTGGACAAATTGTTCCTGTTTCAACATTCCTTCTCCATAGGCGTAACTGCTTCTCCTGATGTGAAATAGCAACATATTTCAAATCCTGTATGTGCATTGGAAACTCCATAAAACAGCCTGCTGAACAGTTCTTTCTTGTGCAAATACAGCTGGCCGGAGCTCATTGCTGTGGGAAACAATGTTGCGGTATGAATAAGAGAGGCGGAGGAGATGGGGAAGTAACCCACATGGAAGCAACTTTGGTTGATATTCATTTTGGCAATCCAAACCCAAGATTTGATCTGTATCTCCCATATTTCCCAAAATCTCCGAATTTTAGGCCAGGTCTGCTCTGTGATCCGATGAATTATCGATATGACCAAACCAATTTGTGTATACCTCTGAAGACCTTTACCTTAAGATCTTCAAGGGCATCTTTAATGAAGGTGCAGTGTGTATGATCCTGCCTGTACCGTTTACAATGACAGGACTACTCCTACAGTTCCCTTGCCGAAAGAGAAAGAAGCGATGTTAGCTGGTGTGCATTTAAAATGAATGGGTTCGTCTCTATCCTATGTCTATGTCCAGTATGAAGGGACCATCGGGCACAGACTGACAGATGCAGACGGGCGCCAACGTTTCAGTGGGGAAGATCTTTTGGAAAGGTTTTGTAAGGCCACATAATTCCCTGCCCATGTCTTTTGTCATGTCTGCCAGTGGCAACGTGACATGCCTAGGCACTGGCAGAAGCCCTGTTTCCGGAAGACATCATATGGAAGCTGGATCAATGACTTTCAGCTGGTGAAATGTCCCCCAGGGAAAGTGGAAGGGAGTCCAGATCCACTGAGATGCTGTGAGATGATCTGGACTCGCCGGACAGAAACCATAGCTGCATCACGACCCTCTTGCTGGCAGATGCTCCAGCTTCATCCCAGCTGTTTTTGTCCTTCAGGGCAGAGTCCTCCCAGCTGCCTCTCAGTCTGTCTCCGCTGTGAGGAAACCAGGCCAGGGGTATTGTCAGAGACTAGGTGGGAGTGTTGGCTGGAGTCCATCCTAAAGACCGAACTATGGAGAAAGTCAAGGATTTTCCTGCATTAACCAGTTGGGACAAATTAATACTCCCTCCTTCATTTGGTCTGTTATTGTCTGCCTGTCTGTCAGTTTGTCTCAGAGGTGCATTTCCAGGGTTGTGTAAAATACCATGCTGCTGTGTTTAAACGACTAATGATGTCTGTCAAGAGATGTATTATTTCAGTTCAGAAGTGTGTTTTAGGGACACACCGTTTCATATGTTTACTACAACATGAATACGTTCAATACATATTTGTTTATATCTACCCCTGTGTGTCTTGTCATTAAGTCTTCTTTTTATTTCTGCACGTACCATAATAGAATTGGAACACCATGCTTATGCCAATACGTCCCGTGTTTATCACGTATCTGATCCAACTTCCATGC
Source organism: Novumbra hubbsi (assembly GCA_016801125.1). Lineage (NCBI taxonomy): Eukaryota > Metazoa > Chordata > Actinopteri > Esociformes > Umbridae > Novumbra > Novumbra hubbsi. Next base: position 33,527 of record JACXGK010001698.1, read on the forward strand.
TGCAGAGCCTAGTTGAACGGGGTCGTGGCAGAGGGAGGGGTGGCGAGGTCGTTAACGGCGTTACCGGGCAGGGACGTCCTTAAGAGCCGGAGGACAGACCAGAGTGTGTGAACGGGAACAGGACGGGCCTGTCCCATGAAAACAAAGCCTCACCAGAACCCTATTGAAAAGGCCGCTTCCTCTTCCCGGCCAAGGCTGTTTTGATTCCAGAGTAATAATCCTTACAAACTGCTGTAGATATGTGAGAGAGGTGAAGAACATGCCTACGAACGGCCACAGGGGAGTCCCGAACCCGCCCGCTGTCTCCTTGGCCTCTATGTTGGTAGTTGTGGTCCAGAACAATGTCCGTCATGGGGATCTAGTCAAGCAAATGGAGGCTAATATTGTGAGGGATTCAGTGTTTTGGAAGAACTTTGTCTTGCTGCTGTTATATGGTATTCTATGGTATTCCCCCTATGTGACTTATTGTTGTGTTTATTCTACTGTCGCAATAGCGCCCTTTTGTGGGCTAACTATGCAAGTACTGGTTAGTGGTGTACTAAGTTGCTTTTAAGTGTGTTCTGTATAGTATAATATAAATAATTGAATAAAATGTTAGGAATTTATTCATCAATATATATCAGTAAATAAATGTCTAGATTTTCATTAAGTTTGGTTGACTTAAAAAAAAAAAGAAGGTAATTTGTCACAGAGGTTTTAGGCCTTAGCTGGACAAATACACATCCTCCAATACTCTTGCGAACATCAACATTGTTCTGGTCTTTAACATAAAACACCCTCAACCAAGCGTTCCATGGCAACCACATCTAATTACAAACTGTCCATATATCACTGCACCTCTACACAGCAGCGTCAGTTGTCCCATGTTCTCTGCTAGGTCAGTAGGTGACTCCATTGGTTTCTTTACCACAGCGCCATGTGAAACCCTATCAGTTAATTACCTTTGGCCGTATCACACTTATTGGGGTATAAGCTGTGATTTCCAGGGGGTGATGAGTGGATCACAATCTCTTCCAGGAATAGGAAGGGAAAGTAGGACAATGAGTGTCGCCGACAATATTTTTTTTCAGTCAAGGAAATGCCTGTTCAATTGTAATGGAAATTTTGTAAATGTGTCCTATAGCAATACATTATTAATTTTGTGCTTTTTCTCTAAAGTCTAAACAGCCAAGCTCTATGTCTACTTGCGTGAGATGTAATAAAAATTGGAATGCATCATAAGGACACTGCAATTAATTTACCACATACAACAATGCTCAAACTTGGCTTTAAACTAATATATAACATGTAGTAAATATGTTCCTTGACAAAAATTTAATGTGTAAACATTTCAAAGCAATATGCTACAAGTTAGTGTATTTTAATGGAACAGTAGCCTAAAAAAAAATCTGGTTACTTAATTTACAAAATATCATATAATTATACTGATTCTGTTGAAAATGCAAATACATCTTTGAAAACGTAAACATGGGAAGATTTACTTTATTATTTTCTTGATAAAACTTGTCTAAATAAAATTCCATTTAAAGTCCTGTAGTAAGTATTGATTTACTTCACTTGCATGTAGTATTCCACATCCTGTAGGTACGATCCCATCAGAATGGCTGAACGTCGTCTCTGCCTCAAGGTCAATCCATGTTTCTCCTCAGCGTCTCGCCAGATGAAAGGCGCCTCTGCTCCAAGGACACGCTTGAGCAGGTGAGAAAAAAGGTGAGAGGAAAATCTCTGTTGAATGGTCAGGGTCACAGTATTGTATACACCAGACCATAGAAAAAATAACTTTCCAAGAGCCTTCTAATTATTTATTAGTGATAAAGTTACTTTGAGTACTGTTCAGCGGAGGCCTGTGAATTGTGAAAAGAAACGCATTCGAGTGAATCAATTTTTCTGGGCGAGGAATATTTTTGTTTCGCAATATGTTTCTTTTTACATTGCTAGCTCACTTCTGTGGAGCATCCTCCACCATATAATGGAATGGTTTAGAGGTTCACTTTTCAATTATCTACTAATAACAGTTTCTGGTAAATGAAGTCTATCCCTGTTTAGACCAAAACAAACACTTACTGGTTAGTTTTTCCTATGAAGGAAATGCTATCACACTACCAAAATGTCAGATCACAGAGGCATAATAAATGATTCCATAATTCGGCAGCTGGTAGTTATCACGTAGCCTGTCAATCTGCAAATCTTAAAAATGAAAACCAAAATGAGAAGTGATTGATTGTGTACCATAATAAAATTGGGTGGCATGTTTCAGGGTGTTCCCTGGATACCCTCTGTACTTCGGCTCTCCCGGATAGTACCCTGGGCTTCAGTGCCAGCGGACCTGGGTAATCACCCTGTGTCTAAGCTCCGCTAGTCTAACGTCATAGGGAGTTTGGCATTGCCAGGAAGAGCCGATACAAGTTTGTGTGCCGTTTCCCATCTGGTTCACGCGTCCATGAAGCAAGTTGCATACAGCGTAAAGGGACATTGAATTAGTTAATTGGAAAATGTCAACTGACACTTAATTTCACCTGTGCATTTATGAATTTTGTTTAGCTCTTTTACATTTAGCTTTGACGGTTTATTATTTCCTATTGTTAGTCAATCGTTTTCTGTTTTCATTTATGTTTTGCAGAATTCAATTTTTTTTGTTTATGAATGTAAATTGTGGCATGCCTATTGTTGAAGAAACAATGTAATCCCTCATTTATTGAATACAACTATAGCAGATGTGAGGTAGGGCTGGCCAATCCAAGGCAACTCACCACTTTTTTGTGTATTGTTAAAACAATTTGTGTTATTAAACACTTTTGGAAGAATTACAACACTTTGCTTAGCAATAGTCATGTTTAGATGTCCATAGTTTAGATAAACTATAATAGTTATTGTTTAGCTTCTAACGCCTCTGTGCTCTTGTTTGGCAGAATCATTTGGAAGAAAGGAAGGATTTCAAGGACGCGCTGATTCTAATTTAATCGGAGAGACCGAGAGCAGTGAGGAAGAGTGACATGAGGAGGAAAGAAGTTCATTATCCTGCTGAAAGGAAACCAATGGCTTTCACAGTCTCCATGGGAACCGACCTTCTCTTGCCGTCAGACCTACGATAAGGTACTTCACGGCATTAAGCACAATTATTGGAAGGTAAAAGGAGGAAATATTACCTTCCAATACTAATTGATGTTGGGTATTGATTGGCATGGCGATTCATGTAGCACTGTACCCAAAATGTTTCACCTGGCATTCTGCCGCCTTTTGAGGGATGGTGAGTCATAACCTGGGTGTCTCTCATGTCCCCCTCATGGCCTCTGTGAGGCAAAACTGGGCCCAGATTGGCTGAGAGAAAATTCCTTTTCTGACAATAATGTCACTTTGTAGTGGCAAACTAATGAGATACCACAAGCTGAAATATTATTACATGCATTGGAAAAGACCAGGGAGAGGCATTGCACACACAAATGGGAATTGAATTTGAGCTGGAATTCATGAAGCGTCTTCATTTCCTCTACTTGGCATATTCAAACGGAGATGTTCACTCGTCCATCACTTTTGCATCACCCAGAGGCAGAGACCCGGTCAAGGACGGCACTGGGGATGATCTTAGCAAGGGTGGGCTGGCCGAGTAGCTGGCGAAGGGGCATGCCGGACGGGTGTGTGTGTGTGGGTAAGGGCGTAGATTGTGGGGGTGTGCGTGGGTGGATGCGGGTATGGGTAGGTGCATGTGGGTGTGGGTCCATGGGTGTGGGTGGGTGTGGGTGCATGCGTGGGTGTGGGAGCGTGGGTGGGTGGGTGTGGGGGATGCGGACTCCCAGCAAATTGTTTTAACCCCTATTACAGCGGCGCTGCGCCGTCTCGTCTTATCAGGGCGGACGCAGACACTCATTAATATTCCGGACATATGGCGCCAGTTTCGGTATCATTGTCTATTAAAGGGAGGGATAATCGCTCATTCAATTATCAGACCGTCAGCGGAAGACCGGGCCTGCGTGCCAAGCCGTCGTCCCGCCGGTGGCCCGAACGGAGGTGTGCCAGTGGGCAGGGGAGAGCGATACCGGGGATTACACCATATTAGAGTCGTAAGTGGGACCGGTGTTGGGTCGGCGCCCTGTCAACCAATAGGAATCAGACTCACACGGGAAGAAGCGCCGCTGGAATCATTATCAGCAAAGAGCCTCGTGACCAGTGAAAGGGCGCATTGGCTTCAAACCCCAGGTAATCCCGAAAGCCCGGCGCTGGAGACTATCGGTCATGTCCTCTGGGTCATTTTGCAACTCATGAGACACATCCTAACTGGATCCACGGTCAGAAATGCAGGCTAATTGTTCCATGTCCTGTGAAAGCCTTCATGCACCCACAGCCTGACCCTGGGCTAATGCCTGTGAAGTGATCAAGTGCAGTGTTCACCCGTGCCGATTCAGGCTTTGAACAGGGTCTTTCATCATCATGGGGGCGTGGCCTGGATATGAGGGGGCTGTTGAGCAGTTGCACGGTAGCTTGACCTCTGGGCAGCATTGGGACTCCAGAGTCACCTTGTAGCCCTGACACACACACACACACACACACATCACCATGAGGTCATTTGGTTCTCCTGTGTGCAACTGTTCCCCTATGGACGTCGCGTGTCGTGAGATTGAGGTTACGGGGGCTCCACAGAGAGAGGAGTTGTAGTGGAGTATAAGAGAGATAGGAGGTGAAATGTTAACAAAATCGTATAAAATCCAGAGTTTGATAAATTCTCACATTTTAAATGAACAGAGGCGTCTGTGGCTGTGGAAGGCCTTTGTTGGAGGGCCCATTTCTCCGGCAAATCCACGCGCTCACAGGGTCAGCGAAGTTACGAAAGTAATTAAAGCTCCGTGATTCACTGCCTGCCGCAGAGAAAAGAAAGCAAGCTGTCATTCTGATTTAGAAAAATAAATTACAATTTTAATAATGGTGCGGTGTGGGGGGGCCGTGTGTGTGTGTGTGTGTGGGGTGTGTGTGTGTGTTGGGGGGGGGAGTGATGGGGTGTGTGTGTGCGGGGGCTGGCAGCCTACTTATCAATAGTTGCATTTTTTTCCCCCCAAACCACATCGGTGGTACATTGCGGAGAGCACAAGTGCCCTTAAAAATAGAAAAACCCCGGGAACATTAACATAGTGATTTCATGCGCATGGCAAAGGGCCTCAGCCAATATCAGAGAGGACTCAGCACTCCCATTGTCTGCCGGGGCTCTGCTCCCCTCTGATATGAAAATTCAATTATTTTCTAACTAGATCTGGCGTTGCGTTTTGACAGTCGACGCAGAGCCTTGCCAACCACATCAGTGTGGGGGACCGGAGGCCCCCTGATAGCGGGAGGGAGGCCTTTCACGCCATTCACGTGTTTTTTGGGGGGGACAAGATTACTTAAATGTGTTGCATTTAAGGAATGAAAGTTAATCTGCGCCAGTCCTATCTCTCTCAGGTAATTCTAATAACGTCCTCAATCTGTGTTTGCGCTCACACTCGTACACTCACACACTCACTCATTCTTTAACACTCTGAATCTGATTTCCCCACATGCTTTCTGCTTCCAAACGCATTATGTGTTTATTTTCCCCTGATGTGCATATGTTCAGCACGCTACAAACTATATTATACCGGAGTTGTCTTCTGTGAGACATCAGCAGTTTCCGGGGAAGCAATTTCACTGGTTTTTCATTTGTATCTAGACAGTGTTTATTTATTTATTTTTAAAGTGAGTCGACATTGTTCAAATGCCCATTTTCGGGTTTGTTTACATGTTGACGAGGTTGTGTTTGTTCAGAAGGTTGTTGTGTTTGCTATTTAATGTGTGAGGAAAAGGTCCTGGACCTTCATGAATTCAAATGCTGAAATGTTGGAAAAAAGCTGTATAGCGGGTGTTGTGGCAATTTACCGCCAGTGAAAATGTCCATACCGCACATATCAGTTGCTACGGTCTGTGTCTTTACAAAACATTAAGTTGTTGCTTTTGCTCGTAACGACTGGCTTTTCCCAATAACTTCCACGTACATCCACAGACACGTGGCGTATGTTAGGCTGAAGCAACTTACATCAACAGACATGCGGCGTGTGTTAGCCTGAAGCAACGTACATCCACAGACACGCGGCTTATGTAAGGCTGAAGCAACTTACATCAACAGACACGCGGCGTGTGTTATCCTGAAGCAACTTACATCCACAGACACGTGGCGTGTGTTAGCCTGAAGCAATTTACATCAACAGACACGTGGCGTGTGTTATCCTGAAGCAACTTACATCCACAGACACGCGCTGGGTGTTAGCCTGAAGCAACTTACATCCACAGACACGCGCCGTGTGTTATCCTGAAGCAACTTACATCCACAGACACGTGGCGTGTGTTAGCCTGAAGCAACTTACATCAACAGACACGTGGCGTGTGTTAGCCTGAAGCAACTTACATCAACAGACACGTGGCGTGTGTTAGCCTGATGCAACTCAGTAGCCACTGGGCTGGCCGCCACAGCACCATGTCTCAGAACCACCGGCTCTCTTTCCGGCAGGCATGACACACCCACCCTTTGCCCGCCACAGACCCCATTATTAACCCACCCAGGCTGGCGCGCTACCTGCACCCTGCCTCAGCTCATTAGGCCGCGGTGGAGTGCTGGAGTACATGCTCACCCGAGAGAAGAATGGGGCATTAATTAGCATTCTCTGCAGGGGAACCACCATTAGCACTTAATTAGAAGCATGAGGACCGTTCACACAGGGGCCAGTTAGTGTGCCGCGGTGAAACGCAAAGGAAAAGGCCTCCTTTTGTTTGTGCATGTGTGTTTTGTGTGTGTATGTGTGTGTGTGTTTGAAGTCTATGCATAGTACGTGTGCTTGCGTACGTCTCCCTGGCTTTGATGTGTTCTCCACATTGTACATCAGATGTTCATTTGATATTCGGTCACTAGGTCTTCAGGAAGCGAGGCTTGTTGCCTGTGTAGTTTGCTGCAGCAGCGCTGAAGGACAATGTGGTGTTTAATATATAATATGTCCTCTGAACTGTTGCTGTCACGTAAAAAGCTGGCCACGATGGCCGATGCCGTTAAAGAATAACTTCTCTTGGTGTCTCTCTTATCTAGTCATCTAGTCAGGCAATGGTCCTGTAGTCAACTGTGTTATAGTCAGGTTGCTGCAGGCTTGTTGGTGACTAAGATGTTTACCTTTGTGTCTTTTGTTTTCATATTTTATTGGAGAACATTTCCAACAATTGTTAAATTTAATGTAATGAAGCTAATAATATCAACTTTGTAAACAATTTCATCCTTTTGATAATTTCAACCCTGTTACAGTTAATCCAGTTAATATTGTTACCCCTGTTTTTAATGTCAATCCTGTTAATAATGTCAATCCTATTAATAGTGTTAACCCTTCTAATAATGTTAAACTTGTTAATAATGACAATCTGGTTAATAACGTGAACCCTTTTAATAATGTCAAACCTGTTAATAACGTCAACCCTGTTACAGTGTAACCAGTTTATAACGTTACTCCTGTTAATAATGTAAATTCTGTTAATAATGTGAACCCTGTTAATAATGTGAACCCTGTTAATAATGTGAACCCTGTTACTAATGTCAACCTTGTTATAGCCAACCCTGACGATATTTTCAGCCCTGTTATAACAGGTTTAAGATTATTAACATGATTGAAATAATTAACATGGTTGATGTTATTAACAGGGTTGACAAAAGCAACCCTCATTTTGTTAACCCTGTTGATAATGTCAAACCTATTAACCCTGTTAAAGATTTACAAAATAAAGAGGCTTGACATTATCAACCCTAATTTTGTCAACCCTGTTGATAATGTCAACCCTGTTCATTTTGTCAACCCTGTTATTAACGTCAACCATGTTAATTATTTCAATCATGTTAATCATCTTAAACCTGTTATTTAATGTCAACAATCAACAGCCATGTTACAGTCAAACCTGTTAATAATTTCAACCATGTTATCAATGTTAATCCTGTTAATAACATAATCTTGTTATAGTAAAACTTGTTAATAATGTCAGCAATGTTAGAGTCAAACCTGTTTTCTATTTGGCAAGCAGCATTTACTGATCATAAGACCATGTGTTTGCTGGTAGAGCTAATTACAGGTATTCTGGCCATGTTACACAAGAATTTAAAATGACAACATAGTGCCACCCAGATCTGCAAATCAAATGTTCCAAATACTTTCAAAGAGTGTTCTTCGAGTCACTATGATTTGACAATTTTGGGACTCTTCCATGTCTAGGAAAATATGGGAAATAATCCCATATAATAATAATAATAGAAACATTGCATTTTTACATGTTATTTTATAACTGGTTAATTGTTGTTCATCAGAAATGTTGCTGAATAATGATGAAGTAAAAAGTTACCCTGTGTGAGTGTGTAGGAGTGCGTGCGTGTTTAGGCATGACTGAGCTTGTCTTTTTCGTGTGTGTTTTCTCAATGGGTGGTTGTTACTCTACATGATGTTGTCTCTGTTGTAACTGGCAATGGTTAATAGTTTGAGCATCATTACGAGGGGAGTCCTGGCATGTCATGGCAGTTTGGGTTCAAGGCTTTATACTATTCATAAAATGTTTCATCTTAAATCAGAGTTGGAAGTGTTTTTCTTTCAGGGAGAAGTGATGTATTGGTGGAATGACCGGCTGCTTCGATGTGCTGACCAAGCGGTCCCCTTCGCCATGTCCCTGCACACCGGCATTTTGCCCCCTCCACCCCGACCTGCCCTCCCGCCCCCTGCATCTGCCCCCCTGTTCCCTGGGGCTCGGGAGGAGGGTGGCGGAGGCGCCTTTCACTTCCCGAAATCTGAGAGGCGGGGAGCTGTCATTTGCCAATTTGGCCTGAATGGGCCGGCCAGCGGATTGAATGTCTTTTTCCCACCAGGCTTCACCATCCGGCCCAGCGGGGGAGGGAGGGGCATGGGGAGGAGGTGTAATACTAGAGTAAAATTAGCACTTTGATGGCCGCTAATAGTGTGTGATGGGTGGCACTGACGCAGGACTTCCAGTAAAGACACTGCAGGCCGCTGCCCTGTTCCCTCGCTCTCACTCTTATGCATCCTCACTCTCGTTCTCTCTGGCTCTCATGCTCTTTTCTCTCTCGGTCTCTCACACTCCTTCTCTCCTCTGGCTGGCCCGACACACCTGTAAGATTATATGGGCCCGGCCTCAGCTGTCAGAGCTGTAATTTCTACCTGATCAATATAATTATACACCTCCACCTGACCCTAACTAATGCCGACTTGTCCTGTTTCCTGTAAACCCAACATTTGTCCTCTTATGAGGAAAAGGATGTAGTCTGCATTGTCATTAGAGAGCAGGCTTCTTGATACATAGGAAACTCCCTTCTCTCTCTCTCTCTCTCTCTCTCTCTCTCACACACCAACTCACACACACAAACATTTGGACAAACACACACATACACACACAGTGTTTGTCTGGGAAGACAGTGGCAGAACAAGCCTGACTATGTTCTCCAAGGGAGAGGTGATATATGAGCACCGCACACACACACACCCACACACACACACACCTACGCACACCCACATTTGGCTACAAGAAACTTCCATCAAAAATACATTTATGGTAGCATGTTCTATTTGCAAAACTGACCGAGACCCAAAGACCAGTTGACAAATGTCATTTAAATGGTTTAATTAAACAGTAATTTCAGGAGATATTGATGGCCAGCACAAGGTTGTCACTTCTGGCCATCTCCTGATCACCAGAAAGACTGTGTTGCCTTTGCAATCACACACACACGCACACACTCACACACACAAAGCATAACAGTGACCTGCCTCATTGACTGCCCCCTCTCTATATAGCACGTTAGTGAGTCTTCTTCTCTGAGCCTCATCCGCTGACAGACGGCAGGTTAGAAAGGCCTCTCTAATGTCCATATCAATCTGCAGGCTTGTCACAGTGACAAAGACACAAACAGAACACCCTTAGCTGTCTGGATGTGCCATGGATGATGATCAGAACAACATCTCAGACATGTATAAAGGCTCCTCACTGACGCTATCTGCATGGACATTAGGACTGGATCAACCTCTAATGGCACTGCTATCAACTGTTCCAGACTCAAAATGGTTTTAGCATTTTAACGCTGATTATCGCTAATGTGTTTATGGAGCTTAGTTAACCCAGTCAGGTGGCTTCTGAGGACGTCTTTTGATATCTAGAAATGCAATATCCCCTATAGGAGTGGATCTTTCGGCATTGAGTACATTGTTATATTTTTCTTAATATGATCTGTTGAATAGTAACAATGGTTTTGACCTGGTTAGGGTATTGTCCTTCCACGGACACATATCTGGCATTGTAGTCATTCCCCTGGGATGGGATGTGTTTTAGGGCTCTTTTTACCCGGCAGCCCCTCTTCACACAGAGATCCTCTGTCTTTTGCCCTGCTGCGCCACAAACCAGGAAGCTCCAGGTCAGTTTCCCTTGCCAAGTTTTGTGGCCTGCCATGTTGTCTATTCTGCTCAGCTATTTAAAAAATGTTGAATATCAACAATGGCTTTCCCTGGCGCATTGTCAACTTTTGTATGAAGCAATCTTGGCTGAATAGATGGGTCCCAGAGCAGAGAACGCTTTGGCGGCGACGTCCACCGAAGTGCCTTCGGTACCCCAGCCGGGTTCTCTCCCTCCCTCTGCCGCGGACGACACCAGCGAGGCAGGAGCAGTCGTCCCTCAGTCCCCTGCTGCCAGAGTCTGCAAGGGGCTTGGGGGGCGCCCCTCGTCCCCGTCCCTGCCGCCTGTGGTTGGGAGCTGCTGGAGGTGTGACGCCACGGGGACGGGAGGGCAGGAACCCCAGGGGCACATCAGAGCCGGGTGAGTGACGGAGTGTTTCAGAGATGCTGTTGGTTGGGAGTGAAGTGGGAGGGTGGCCTGGACAGAGACAGGGAGTCATTGGTGTCTGTCCGGAGTTCTGTAGTTCTTTTCTCTACTTCTGTTTTGTAGTTCTATTGTGTGGTTCTGCTCCCTAGTTTTGTTCTCTGGTTCTGTTTATGTTCCGGGAAAGCTGAAACTCAAGCTGAAGGGTGATGTGTTTGAGGTTCTCATGGTTTAGTGTTTGTATTTGTGATCAATCATGGAAAGACTGCTGTTATGTTCCCCACAAAGCCGGATAAATTACCAAAATTACGGTTGCAGGTGGACGAGGCCATTAGAGCAGGTGTACTGCATTAGATCAGGGCTCAAACTGAACTAAAAGTGGAATCCAGGATTAATCTAAATGTTCTGCAGGCTCCTGTATCATACACCACTGTGCCTACCAAAACAGTGTCAGGGTGTTTTACATACACCACTGTGACTACCAAATCCGTGTCAGGGTGTTTTACATACACCACTGTGACTACCAAAACAGTGTCAGGGGATTTTAAATCAGTCCTTCCTCAAAGACATCTTTAAAGATGAAGGTTGAATTGGGAAAAGATGAAGGAAACAAAGACAGCCTGCTCCAGTGGAACACAGCTCAGGGTCATTGTGTAGCCGTCAGACTCCTCTGTTCTGCCCTCCATCGTAGCAGCCGGAGTCTGCCAAGGACACGTCCGTCTCAGAGGCTCGGAGGTTTCCGAGGTGTCCTCTGAGGTCGCTGTCATCTCACCCCGTTGTTGGACTGTGTCTGTTGTCTGTGTCTGCAGTTCAAGTCAGCACCGTCGTGTGTGTGTCCCGCTAACTGGGGTCCTCATCCAACCCCCTGTAGTGGTGAGACTGGCTCCGCATGTTGTGTGGGCGACAGGATACAACAGACCCTAAATGATGTTGCAATCTCTAACACATATTACAATCTGCAAGACATCCTGTTACACAGAAGTGATGATGATCCCAGAATGCACCTTTAAGTCTATTCCTAAATTGCTGGTCCTAGGACCTTATGCACTGTTTTATTCCCCATCCGTAAGTGCAGATTATACTGGTTTCGGGTCTAATATAACAGGATAGTGGTAGGTGTCTTTTGGGGGAGGCAGTATTTCCAGACACATATTGAACGTGTAAATGCCACAGAAAACCCTTGTACTGTACTGCAACACTGCAAGCGTTGTACATGGTGCAGTGGGTTGACAGACCACAATTAAGCAGTGAGTTGATGTCTTCCCGCCTGTGGAGGTCCGGCAGTCTGGACACCGTTCTCGATCTCACCCCTTGTTTTCTCAGGCAAGGTGACCACCAGCTTCGCTCCACCAGACGCACCCCATCCATTCTCCTGTCAACATGGCCACTTTCCCACCTCCGTTTGTGCCCTAGTCAGAACACTGGCTTTAATGAAATCATCGGCAATCACCCCAACTCATCTCGTCACGCTCAAGGTAATTAATACATTTGGAGGGCGATGGCTAACTCTTAATTAAATGATGCCTCTTTTAATGACACCTTGACTGAGACACATTTTATGGCCACAATCTTCATTATCAAGTGCTTGGCACGCGACAGAGGTTTCTCATTTTCACCCAAATCACTTGCAGATTAGGCATAATGACACTTGATGATTAATATATCAATTTATACGTGTTTGTTTCTCTTTTAAATATTTAATAAATCACCATTTGTAATTATCTCAGCCAGCTTTGGCAACTCTAAAAGCCTCAGTTGCTGCAATTAATGCACAAAGTATTCTTACTTTGTATTCATTTTGGGAGAAATACACAGATAACAACTTCATGGTATTAATCATATTTCAAAACTGGGTGTATTTAATTAATTAAAGATACACTCTGCAAATTAATTGTGCATTCTCACAATATTATCTTTAACTAATGAAGGCTCGACAAAGAGCCTGTTTCATTTTTAAAAAGGGCCAAGATTAGGGGATCTCAATTATGGGTAAAACAAAAGCCAGCCGCTTGCTAGGGCACGACGCAAAGCAAGAAAGTGTCCATTCAGCACTTTCTCCCAAACAAAAAAAGGAGAAAGTTTCTATTGTTTTTGGGGAACTGTAGAACATGGCAACGATTCAAAAGATACATGAGATATAATGAGAGTTGTAATTAGCCAAGCATCACGCAATAACAGTCTTTAAAATGATCGTGTCGAGTCGCAAGGGACAGTTCATGAAATGATGATTTACAGGCGACTGCGTCACTAAACAGGATGTCATCATGGCCTGCAGACAGACAGGGTATTGTGTTGTAACCTGGCCGCTTGAACTGGAACAATGACCTCAGACATAGACACCCTAGTAGCCGAAACAACTCTGGCTGCCGATTCCCCTCCTCGTGCAGCCCCACGGAACACTGGTCACAGGAAGTCCTCATCGGGAAAGGAGGACATCCAGGATCAAGGCTAATTGCCCACCTTGCCATTGGCCGGTTGCAGAGGTTTTTGGCAACTCGATCGGCTGTTGTGTTGACACAGGAGGGGCTAGGGTTCCATCCTCGTTTTAAGACAATCATCTTTCAGAACTCCCGGCTTGCCTCACTGGCAAAAAAAGAAGAGGAAAACATTTATTTACATTTTCTGCAAAATGAATTAAAACTTAATTGAAATGATCAATGATGTTGCCATTCGGGATCAATAAATCTTTTCTGTTAGTCATTTAACGCCATGTGTGATGAATGGTAGATGTTTTAGATCACCTATGGTTACAGCGTTTGGCCCATAGCGGAAAGGTGCTGACAAGGGACTTGTAGTAAGTTGTCCTGTAAGTGACCCTGAATCTGCTAAAAGGGCTTCTCCTAAATGACATAACTGTTGAACTAGGTTATTACTGTTTAAAATGTAAGCCAGGCAGCCAATAGAAACAGTATTGGCGGGATCATTTCCAATGCTTCTGCTCTACTGACATCTTTGTGGTGACATGTTAAGGAAATCTTTGAGTTACAGTGGCCAATGAACTCAAACACAATGCAAAATCTGCTTAAGGAGTCCTTCAAGCGTCACAAAATGATTGCCAACAATTCCCTTGAGACTATTCAACATATTCACACATTAAGTGTGTGTTATTTATTCGGAAACACAAGTAAACAAACCATTTTGCATTAGTGTACAGTATGTTCATTTGAAATAACCAACAGCAGAGAGAAAGCAGCTATCCCTACCAGACTACGATGAGTTGCATGCAGGTTCAGAGCTGTACATAATATTCTTGGGAGGACTGAAATTCCCCAGAAGGATCATAAAACAAGATCTGTGTGGATATGTAATGTGTTTATAGGCTGAGCTTGACAGAATATATCTCCTTACAACACCAATCAAGCAAGACATCCATAGTCCGAGGTCATGGGTCTCAGGCCTCTCCCTTCGCCAAGTGGCTTCGCTCATGCCCTGC
>JACXGK010001698.1:47898-65155 GCA_016801125.1 Novumbra hubbsi
CGTTCCTCACAGGCGTTCCTCACAGACGTTCCTCACAGACGTTCCTCACAGGCGTTCCTCACAGGCGTTCCTCACAGGCGTTCCTCACAGGCGTTCCTCACAGACGTTTCTCACAGGCGTTCCTCAAAGGCGTTCCTCACAGGCAACTACATCAGGGACATAACTTGTTGCCTGTATTCTTTGATTCCCAGGTAGCTGAAACAGTTCCATTGTAGAGGGCCGAATGTGGTGGGCAGCAGTGTTAGTTACAGTTCCCACAATGTAACTAGTAACGTTAAGTTACTTAGCTGTTACTTTAAAGTCAGCCATTTAATTCAACATTTGCATGTTGGCCAATTATGCTGAGAAGGCATACATTTAATGGGATCGTATAATTACATAGTAATGTATTAAGGGAAACTGCACTATTGTGAATCCCAAACAAGCCCCGCTGCCCTACCCTGTTTATTTAAGTGCCCTCCGTAATCATTTGTTGTTTGTATAGCTCTGCAGTGATAGCTAAGTGTTCATTCGGATTGAACAATCCTTTGCATGGAAATAATGGAATATGATTTGGGATCAACTGTGTTTATCCAACAGAGGATCATTTCTGGTCAAACTTTGGTTGTCCAACAGGCCAGAAATCCCAGCGAAACCTAATATCAACCTCAATGATGGAATATACGAGTGTAACAACAATGTAGTAAAAATTGTAAACTGCTTCCGAAAACTGAATCACGAAGATCATCTGAGCTCAGCCTTCCGCAGCACAAATCGCTAGCCACTTGCTACTAGAGGAAAGGAATGTACATAAAGCTACGTAGATTGAACTGAGGGAAATTGAGTAATGCATAATTTATTTTAAAAATAACTAGTATGGGATGACTTGTAATACATATGACACGCTGCCACTTCAGATCATTTGGCCACACGTGAAAAAGAGAAAAGGAGTTTAGGATTCTGTTCTGAGTGTTTGTTGTGGTTATTTTTGAAAGTGTTCCTCACAGTACTAGGGTCAGTTAACCACTAAAAAAGTAAACTAACAAAAAGGATCCTCATGTCTCAGGTAAAATAACATGGATTAAGTGCTGAATTAACATAGGCCCAAATAATGTATTTTAGTCAAAATAATGGATTGTGTAACAGGTTTTATGATTCTTATTTCAATGTAGATAATTTTAAGCCACCAGTCTAGGTGTCTATAGTACAAAGTGAATCCTTGAATATCCTTATATAGTTGTTGCTTTGCCTTTTGTGTAAATGTTGTTTAAAGACTGAAATGAGGTTTTATCCATGGTATGCATAGTGATCTGGCCATTGAGCATGCATATAAACTCATGTAAGTGCATTCATGTTGTTCCAGAGAAGTCATCACGCCCTGGGTCAGACAAGGCCCTCAACAACACAGTTGGTCCCACAGGGGAAGAAGATACGCTTCATCGCACAGACAACCCAACACATGGTGAGTTAAACAGACCACCCTCCTCTAATCCCTAATCCTCCTAATTCATTAGGCCACCGCTACGTGGAAGAGCAAGGTTCGCCATGAAGGAACAAGTGTGAGCACCGTAGCGGGGCACAGCTAGGGACACCGATTCACTGTGACGGCCTCAGGTCCTCTTGTTCCCAATCACGCACCTTGTTTTTCTTTCAAGACACATTCTCGGGCGGCCGTTACACCCACTCTAGTATTTGAAGTTCGGTTTTTGATTCTCTGGAGAAAAAAAATGCAACCCCTTCATGTGATGGTTTCTGTGGTTTACGGTATGCCTGAGGCGGGAAACGTTACAGTAAGCCTGAGGCTGACCTGCTTTCCCTTTCTCTCTCTATGGACACCCAGGCAATCTTGGCAGAGAACGTTCCATTGGTTTGATTGGTTCTGATAGGGAAACGGAAAAACGTTCTAACAGAAATAGACAGGGTTCTTTTGTTCTTTTCTGAAGGTTGTGTAAAACGTGTGAATAATGTTTACTCACACTGCTCACTTTTATTTGTTATTTTTTTTTTTTTTCACTTTTGTTATTTATTGTAGCATTTCCACATGCTTTGACAATGTCAACAAAGCCCTTAAACATTTTTGAGAAAGAGATACACCAGGTCTTTCACATTTTGATTTGCTTAAGCAATTTCTTTAACATGATATGAGAGTTACTGACAGACTCAATTGATCGTGTCAGCTAAACATATTTTTGGGGGAAATTAATCTAGCTAGCTATCTAAACAAAAATGAGCAACATATGTAACGATGTAGTAAACATGAAAAAATACCTACCTAGGAACCCATGTGTCCTGACATACAGGGTTCCTTTTTGGTTTGGTCGTAGTCATCTTCACGACTATTTATTCATATTACGGACTTGATATAGCCATTTCTACCACCGACTACATCTGCAGGCTAGATTTCAATAGTTTCTGCTTTGTTTGGTCTAGTCCCTAGCTTGGCACTTTGCTGAGTGAGGCTGGGTTATGTCAGCTACAGCAGATTTTTTTAAATGGTCAACAACATGTTCAACCCGACCAACATCTACAACATATGTGCTAATTGCCAAGCTGTGAGTAGTTTTTTTTACCAGCACTGTTTGTGGTGTTATGCTGGCTGTTAACTTGTTAGTCAGACGACGGTGGTCTACTCGTGAAAACCCCCCAAATATAAATTGCGAATACAATCATTTGAAAGTGGGTCCCATTAGTGAATCAACCCACAACTAGGTTGCTTTGTTTGCTATCCGCTGAGAAGATGCAGCGCCAAATAGCTACAGGTAGATTATTATATATCTTATTTTACTTTCTAAAATTAAGAAGCAGGCAAAGTATTATAAACAATATTAAGACATGCCTAGTTCATATCTATGTCATACTTAGGCTAATTATCGATATTCGTTCCACGTTATATTCTGTGCGTCATATACTTTTTTGGCTAGGTAGCAAGGGTTGTTAAATATATAAATAATTATCCAAAATGAAATAAGCCTATGTCCGGAAAAAATAAAATTAAAGACATCTACTCTTCTAAATATTTATTTATTTTTGCTTTTGCAAAGGTCGCCTAGCATAGTTCCCAAATATGCATTTATATATGGCATACAATACTTGTCAGCCAAAGACGATGCTGAAAGATGGTCGCTGAATGAACCGTGCACCAATGAATCGAGATTTACGGCTCACAGTCGGCAACTTGATGTCCTTGGCTATGCCAGCCTAGCACAGCAGCCTACAAGTTGCCTCGCAAGTGATGTGAACTGGTGCGTTACCGTTAGGATTACTTCAAACTCAGTAATTCCCGTTGTCTGTAGTGATTATGTTGTTCGTCGCAATAAACCGTCAAATTAAAGATCTTGTCTGACAGTGACACATAATCTTTGGTGTTCCGTTATGCATGGCACAGATGCTCTCTGAAAGTCTATAGACGGCAGATTAAAAATACAGGTTTAGCCTACTCTGCAAAAATTAGAATACAAGTCTGCTCGCCATGGGTGTAAATAAACGGCAATTTATAAATAAATCATGTGATGTACGCTATATTTATTTATAGATTAAACGGACTATATTTTGTTGTAATGGTTTTTAGAGTCAAAATATTTAATTTGTGTGGTCATTTTGTCAATGTAATTAGTACATTATGTAATCTCTGGTGAAATGTGATTAGAAGCTTAAATGATCCAACCGTCTGTACTCAGTAATGACTATGCATTACATCCAGACATTAAACTCTTGAAAATATATATGAAGCAACGCATGCGGTTAATAACATTAAACACCTGGGTTAGAGAAACATGACTTAGTTCATAAATTAGGACTTTTACAATAAATGAGGGTAATAATCCAACTCTATACCTTCTTTCCTTGAAGTGACCCGTGCATATTATTTTACCTGTGTTGAAACGAGGAAGGACGCAGCCATTCACACTGATACAATGGGAACAGCAGACCGTGCGTAAATTGCATCTTAATTTGCATTCCTGGTCCAAAAATCATGCAAATCTTAATGAGACAGTCTCTATTGTGGCTGTAATTGAAAACCCATTCTTTGTTAATTACTGTTTCTCAAAGCCTTGTCCGCAGTCACTGAGCTGAAACAAAAAAGTTATTGATTCCAGAGGACGGGAGGTTTAAATGGACACCTAATGCAATGGTTTATTGTCCGCATGAGGAGATATCCATATTTTCATTGGCCAAAATAATAGTTTCCCCTTATGCGTCAGTTTTACATTTCTAACCACACATATTTTATTTAATGCCAAGAAAACCTCATAAGCCAAATAATCAGTAACCAAAAGCACCACTAGTTCGTGTTAATCAGTGTATTGATAAGCCTATATTGAAATACCACAGGTTACTCTCTCTATTCAATCCGGGGTTTCAATCAGTAAATCTTTATTTGAAATTATAAACACATAAACGATCACGTCTAATATATTTCTTTCAGTGGGGATGTTATAGAAAATGAAGTGTACCATGTGCCTGGCAGTCCTGCTCCGGCACATTGTCCGTCCTGAATTCAATTTATTTGACCAAAAGGCCCTATTTAGTCAGATACGCTTGCTTAGGGACAATGTGTCGATTAACTGCATTTCCTTTCAATGGTGGAATTAATGCACCTTTTGTGTCAATTAGACCGAAGTAGAATTAATTTGAATTCGCCTGAAGCCCTGTGGAAATATCGTTGTGCATTATATACATTTTAGTAGGCTGTGACCTCTGATAGTATTCGGCTGTTTACGATATCTTTATGTAATTTCAATATGGTTTATTTACAGCTCATTAACAAGAATAACTTAAAGTCTAAAATAAGTTAGTGATTTTTCACATACAGGATATTCCTTCATGTATGTCTAGCTTATGTTTCCAGGATGTTGCTGAAAATATGTTTTGTATACATTTAAGATTAACTTTGAAAGAAGAAAAATACTTGAATGGTAGTCCAAGGTTGTTCTGGTCAATGAATGGGAGGTCTTGGCCAATTGTTGCTGAGAGGCCTTCTGTGGGTGCAATCAAAAGAGGCTGAATATTTAGTTGGACATTTAAAAGACAATATTTGTCTCTTTGATTATATTTGATTACAATCCTATAGTATTTCAAAAAACTATTTGCACCAAGTTAGTACTTTTCGTTACTCTTGTAGGCTATTATGCCAATGTATTATTCAGACATAAAAATACATAACACATGTTCCACTTGTTTGAATGCTCGTTGGAAAGGATTTCGCTCACTGATGTTCACGCATTGAGCTACTTCCACGCGTTTCAACAGAGTGATTCAGCAAGCCGAGAAGCTGCAGGCTTTTGGGCCCGAGGGGCATGCGTGCGGCTTGCTGAGGCTGAACACTGGCAGGCATTGCTGGTGGTCCTTCTCGTCTTCCGATTTCCTTAATTAGGAAATTAGGTGCACAGAGGCCCTCATTACCGAGCCCCGGGTTACATGGAGTTTTTCTTTTCGCGCTGTCTGGTCGATTTCCATAAGAAGATTACAAGCGGATCAATTTTAGAATCTTTCCCATATAAACAAATAACTCGTTTCAGAGAATTAGGTGGGTTAACCCGGTCACTAATTAGAAGTTGTCGACATGTCCTGTTCTCTGTAGATTTCGGACAATTCCACCCTCACGTTTTTTTTTACTGATGTCTCCCGGGGTGAGGTCTTCTCACTTGATTAACGTCGAGGTAAATCAATATTTTGTAAAAGATAGATTAATTTACATGAATACGGTCTTCCGTATTGCAACGTAATTATGTGTGATTACCATGTTTGATATATAATGTAATATTCCATATAGCCGTATAAACACATTTAAATGGATACTCAAAAGTTATTGTAATAGATTGCTCTTATCATATTAATAGCATAGGGGTAGAATAAATAGAACCGCGAATTTTTGAACGTGGAATCCTGTTGTATAATTGTATAATTTGGATTACTGTTAGTCTATATGCTTCGCTAAATGTCGGTATATAACTTTTTTAAACCCGTCCCAGATGTATTATGTTTTATCAGCCTTCATCAGATTGTTGTTATGGACTACAAATTAGACCTGGTCAAATTTATATCAGGCCCGTTTTATTCATTATTTTGTCAAATATTATTTGGGTTATACTATTTCAGATTTTTGCATCGAATGATCTTGCATTACGATTATGAAATCCAAGAACAAGCGTGGACTACCATTCCAGTATTTATTTTCCAAAGTTACATTTAAATGTATACAAAACATATTTTCGGCAACATTGCTTATATATACATTAATGCCTACAAATAACATAAATATATTATATTGGGTCCTGATATTATATATTGTTATTTATGTAACATTTTAGAAGTGAAGTTATTCATGTGTTATTGCCTCTTTTCGAACATTCAAAATCATGAATTTGCACAGATCGTTTGAGGACGCTTTTCAAACGAGCGACTCGCTGGTGGCGTAATCGTCTGCTGGTGTAAAGATAGCCCCGGAGCTGTACAAGAATCTCACTTCGGTTGTAGCTGCTAAACACTTTTGTTCACACTCGTAAACAAAAACATTCCAATTGTTTATAGGCTAGTCCGGGCAAAATTTCCCATTTTAATATTAGCAAAACATTTAGGCACAAGAGCTGTCAAATGTCAGTAGCCTAATAGAGAATAGCACTCATTCTCCGAGAATTGTCAATGTTTTAAAACCAACTTTACGAAGAGGTATGCACTTTGGTCGAGATGTAAGCAGCCCTCTCTCCACAAGAGGTCGTTGATGTATCAGTGTTTTGTTTGTGCCAGACCGATTCAATCTTGGCCGCTTTGGTAATAGAATAGGGTACTGAGATTGGCTCAACACTAGTGTAGCAGGAAATTATCATCCGTACTTAAGTAGTCAACGGACACAATAAACTAAACTTTCATTCCAGTAAATTAAGGACGTGTAGTTCTGCATATGTAATAAAGTAATTTTGTGGCGGTTTTGTTATACAAACTTGTCTTAAAGAAATTCCACTGAAATGAAATAAATAACCCTTTGATTTACTGACAAATATTCAATTTCTTAACATTGTGGTTAGAGCCTGGCAGCAATTGAAATGGTCTTAATGACCCCTCCATCCGTACGTTTGATGCCAGTCCAAAACAACTGCGTTACCTTGATAACCGAGGAAGTGCTGGAATTTATGAATGGAGAGAATAATAGCTCTCTTCGGTCTCGGAGTTTCCCGGCACTCATGTAGGTGTATCTACACCGGCCACTTTGAACCACGCCACCATGTCATCACTTGAAGGGGATTATTTATTTTCAATCATTTTGTTGACCCTTTCAAAATTAAGACATTATCTATGGAACATCTGCAGTCAATACGGACATGACATGCTAGAATTAATTCTTAAAAGAGCCATCCGCATGGTAAACATTTTTTGTTGTTTTCGTAACACGTACAAACTTCAAACTCTAGGATATAACTAGATATTAATTCATATATTTGATACAGTACACATAAACTGTTGACTCGATATTTCAATCAAAGTAGTTCGTTTAGGATAATTCCGCTTGTTCACGATGTATTGCAAGGTAACATGTAACTTTAACAGATAGACTACATTGAATTACTAAAATATTGGATTATAATATAATCTAACTGCATTATAATGCGCTCTTCATAAAACTTCATCTCTTCCCTTTCCACAACTCCAACCCAAAACAGAACGTCGTCCCACTCCATCCGTACACAGTGGATGGGAAGCCTTGCTGTGATTGGTCGGGGGCAAGTCATTGTTCCGCTGTCAATCTAAATCACATGGCCGGGACACTATTAACAGCTGAGGTTGGCGGACAAGTTTTCAGAGTTCTGTTTCAGAGCAGTGGGGAGCAGATCCAGCAGACGAGCACCGATAAATTAGCAATACCTGGCAAACAAACACCACATCAGCTTTTGACAACTTTTTCCCCCACACGAGACTGGTCAGTACTTTTTCTACCTCTCTTCTCGTCTTTGATGGTATTTTTTCCGCGCCTGAGTGTACTTTTCAAAGACGTTTGAATGTATAACATGATGGAAACAGAGATCAAGAGCCCGCTCCCTCAGTCCAATTCGGCCTTAACAGCGGGCAACAAAAACAACAGTGCCAACGACCAAGACCGAGTGAAGCGACCCATGAACGCGTTCATGGTGTGGTCTCGTGGGCAGCGGAGAAAGATGGCACAAGAGAACCCGAAAATGCACAATTCCGAGATCAGCAAGCGCCTCGGCGCAGACTGGAAACTTTTGACGGACGCAGAGAAGAGACCCTTTATCGACGAGGCCAAACGTCTGCGAGCCATGCACATGAAGGAGCATCCGGATTACAAATACCGTCCGCGCAGGAAGACCAAGACCCTGCTCAAGAAAGACAAGTACTCTTTGCCGGGTGGACTTCTGGCGCCAGGTGCCACCGCTGTGAACAATGCCGTCTCGGTGGGACAGCGGATGGACAGTTATGCTCACATGAACGGCTGGACGAACAGTGCGTACTCCCTCATGCAAGACCAGTTGACCTACCCTCAGCACCACAGTATGAACAGCCCCCAGCTCCAGCAGATGCACCGGTATGAGATGGCAGGCCTCCAGTACCCCATGATGTCCTCTGCGCAGACCTACATGAACGCGGCTTCCACGTACAGCATGTCCCCGGCGTACACGCAGCAGACATCCAACCCCATGGGCTTGGGTTCAATGGCTTCCGTGTGCAAGACCGAGCCTAGCTCGCCGCCCCCGGCGATTACCTCTCACTCTCAGCGGGCGTGTTTGGGGGACCTGAGGGACATGATAAGCATGTATCTGCCTCCCGGTGGAGACAGCGCGGATCACTCTTCTCTGCAGACCAGTCGGTTACACAGCGTACATCCGCACTATCAGACCGCGGGGACCGGCGTGAACGGAACGCTACCCCTGACCCACATTTGAAAAAAAGAATAATACTATAAACTTAAGTACTTCGGATACTTGAACATTTTGATTGCTAAAAGAATCGACGTTACGTAGTTTTGTTTAAAAAAATGAATTTTATTTTTTATCTCAACGAGTTGTCCATTTTAAAGCATTTAAAAAAAAAAAATAGCCTACATATCCTGGACTGAAACTGAATGTTGAGCCCACCAGAGTAAATTGCATTGCCAAGAGGCTTTTATCATGAGTATAAGCAATCAACTTCTGTAGAAGAATTGGACTTCTATATTTTAATAATGCCATCATATTTTCTCTCTATGAAAAAGGCATGTGGCCTCGTGAAGAGGCCGTTTTATTTCAGAAAAGCTGGACGGAATGTTGGTTCATAAATGTTTACACTTAATTTGTAGAATGTCATAATGTTTGTCGGCTGTGTCCAAATCTTTGTAGTTTTTTTTTTTCCTTCACATGACCTAGGTTTTAATGAAATGTAACACTGTGCGGGTCGCAAGCGCAAGTTTATTTATAGTATTTTTTTAAGCTTGTGTACGTCATGTTTTAATGTTCATTTTTGTTTTGTGACCTTAATTTCTGTGATGTTTTGACAGTGTCAGGATAACCCATGTCATGGGTTAGGAGTTATTTAAAACTGACGTTTCTACTTATTTTAAGACCATCTTCTATTCTTAAATGAATAAATTTGTACGAAACAATGTTAGCCTACTGACTCCTCTGTTTTTCGTGGTTGTTTGGGCCTTTAGGCGCATGAGTTAAAGGCTGCTTGTACATTAGGTTATATGAAGTACGTTTGATGGGTGAAATCTGTCAGGTAGCCTATCAAAGGAGATTACTCTTCAGAATGAAATGAGCGTAAAATTCGAAAGCAACGTGATTTTAAGGCAAACGGTTTTACTAACTGTGAATAATTAACCCGTAGACATGCTGCATGAACATTGTTTTCTTTCTATATATATATTTCCTTCACTTTCACTGGCCTACTGCAAACCGTTTTTTAAACAATATACAGTAACTTAGAAATGCAGCAATCTATTGTTGCTAATTCTTTACAATTTACAAGTCTTTTTCTAAAATCTACATTTGTAGGTGGCGGATGACATTGGAACTATGCCCAGAATATACTATCGGTAAATATACAAAGTTACCAAGGATGACTAATTCTACACTTTTTTATGACATTTAACCAGTTCTATCTAAAATAGGAATAGTTTAATTCTCTGTCTTGAATTAAACGTATTATTAAATTGTTTGTAGGCCCATTAGACTGCTGCAATCTATTGCGTAACTTCAGTTATGCAATGTGTCTCAATATGGTTTTTGTTTCGATTGTTTCGATTTAAAAATACTTGTAAATTGGATTCTTACTGTGATATCAGCTTGTTCTATAGAATGTGTTCTCCGAATCTTTCTGCTAGATACGGCATAAAATATGAAAGCTCGTGCTTCACAGTAGTTCAGCACAGTCATTCTCAAGATTTTCGAGTAGCCTATTATGTTGTAAGCAGACGCTCTAATCAAGACACCGTTTCGTTGTGTATATACATTGGATCAACGTAAGTAACTTCCAATCATACAAACAGCCGCGTTATCAGATACCTGCGTAAATATATGTTTGCCTGTGATTACAATATCCTACTTTATTGTGCTTTTTTTTCGCCCACATGTTGACTGGGGTGCTAAATGACTGAATAAAGGCATAGCAATTCTGGCTTAGTCTTAAGGCCTACTGGAATTATTTAATAAGCAAGAGGTACGATTTATTTAAGAATTCATAGGCTACATTCAAAAACATTTTCCGACAATTTTGTTCTATAAATAATGTCAGAAAATTCGAAAGCAGAATATATAGAATGTAATCATTTCTGATGCGACGGTTTTCAGGTTGCACATATGAGTTAATTCGTCATACTTGTTTTGAATGTGACTTGTAAAACGGAATAAAATTGATGAATATGAATATTGAATATGACTCGTTTCTTCAGGTTTCTGTTGGATGATTCTCTTTTGCTGTCCCCGTGCACCTTGCGAGAGCAGCGGTAGTGTGTTTAATACCTGGTACCACCCGTGCATGCGGGACACGACAGTAGCCTCTTTGAAAACGGTCTGACTGCTCCTCCACCTGATGGGCTTAAATCAAATCACATGAACGTAGTCATAACATTGACCACGCATTGCAATCTCCTATGCAGAACCATTACACTCAGTTAGTTGTTCTGGGATCCTGTTTCTTGGCCTCCCAGTCTAGCCATCTCTGTCCAACATCCTTACATTGGAGCAATAGAACATGCCTGTACTACTGCAAAGCACCATGGGATCAGGCCACCCCAGCCCCCCAGAGTTTTGTGGCATTGGCTGTCCCGCTGGCCTTCCCACACCCTCTGTAGGATTTGATCTACAGCTCAGCACTGGCAGCCTGGATTAGCTCCGTGCACCTTTGTGGAGGGAAAGATTATCCGGACCTCCCTGCATTCACTCACAGACCCTCAAGTCACTCTAGCGTGGTAGTCCTGCCCGTCAGCTAATCACCCTCTCTAAGTCATTTCTTTGCAATTAAGCAGCTTTTCCCTCCCCGGTCATCCGTGGCGGAGGTGTTTGCGCTGGGCCAAAATCGGGGAAACTGGGGCTCCTGTATCGTTTGTCAAAGTGTCTATCGATCAGTCAGAGGGTATGCGATCCAGAGTGGCTTGTCCTCCGGCCTGTCATAGTTAGTCTGAAACCTTGAGAGGGATATGTTTTTTTGGTACTCTTCCATTTTCACCGCTCTTGGGGAGACACGACGTATGTGTTAACAGAGTTTAGCGACTAGATGGGGTGGCGTGCCGGCTCTCACATTCACACATGTTTCTAGATCACACTTCCCATGACCTCTCTTGCTTCTCCTGAAGACATCCACTAGAACATGTCTAATCCTGACTCACAAGTCTGTCCTGAAGTGTGTCCTTGGACAACCGTGTATTGCTCAGTGGCGAAAGCCTAATCTATTGGTTGTGTGTGACTGTTCTGGCAGTGAGAGCATCAGTGGTGGGCTGGTTCCCCTCCACCCCCCTCGCTGCGCGCCCAGAGGGCCTCTCTCAGGGACAGTCATTTGGGGCAGTGTGCCCACTCAGCAAGTGGAGGCCCATCCCCTCTTCCATCTGCCTATGACCTCACTGGGCCTGTTTGTTTAACCTCCACTCCAAAAACGAACCTAATTATACCCCTGTAGAACACAGAATCAGCAGATTCCCGGAGGATTCTATCTGCTACTGTGTGATGTTGAGCTGGTGTGTGTCAGTTAAGGCTTTGTGGTGTTCAGCTGGTGTGTTACTGTCGCATGGTGTTGAGTTGGTGTGTTACTGCTCTGTGGTGTCTAGTTGTTGTGTGTTTATTAAGGCTTCGAGGTGTTGAGTTGGCGTGTGTTTGTAAATAATTTGTGTTGTTTCGGGAATGTGTATAAGTGCTTGTGGTGCTGAGTTGGTGTGTGATAGTTAAAGTTCTGTAGAAGTCAGTTGATGGGTGTTTAGGGTTTGTGTTGTTTAGTTGTTATGTGTTAGTTAGAATATGTGGTGTTGAGTTGTTGTGCACATTTTCCTTGTGTATTTCTTTCGGAACATTTTGTTATGGTCTAATACTCCTGCCTTCCTTTATACCTATAAAAACTGCAGAGCTTCCATTGAATTTGGATGTTATAGTTGTGCTATATAGTCATCAGACAGGATGTCCTAGAATGTGAACTAGGTGCTATAAAGTCATCAGACGGGTTGTCCTAGAATGTGAACTAGGTGTTGTGAGGTCGTCAGAGGGGATATCCTAGAATGTGAACTTGGTGTTGTGAAGTCATCAGACAGATTGCCTAGAATGTAAACTCTGTGTTGTGTAGTCATCAGACGGGATGTCCTAGAATGTGAACTAGGTGCTGTGAGGTCATCAGAGGGGATGTTCTAGAATGTGAACTAGGTTCTGTGAAGTCATCAGAGGGGATGTTCTAGAATGTTAACAAGGTGCTGTGTTACTGTCTAAGGGGGTGTTTTCTGGGGTTTCGTCTACGTCAACGTGACTTGTGAAATAATATTTAGAATCTGTGACTTACATTGTAATATCGTGTGCACACACCTACTCAGAAGCCAGAACCTGCTTATCAAGTCAAAATCAGGGCACACCTCTTTACAAAATAATCAAAAGCTTACCTCATTTAGAATATCTGTCCCCAGCTCTTCAAAGCTGTGGACGTTGTCCAACGTGGAAAAACGGGTTAGAAGCGTTTGTGCCGAGACAGAAACCCTGATAAGATGTTAGATTGGTGTCTGCCGGGCATGTTCAGGCTGTATTGGCATTGATCTGCTGTGTCTGGGATCTCCAGGAGGCCCTCAGCTCAGCCTTGCCTAGAGCGCTCGGTGTGGTCAGCCTGTTCCCAACGGTGACCCCTGTATGAGACCGCCAGCCAACACAGAGGGGTGTGCGGAGGAGCCGGGGGTTTGGGCGGGGTGGAGGGGGTTAATCCCCCTGAACCGGGGCAGATGTTTTTAACGAGCTCCTCTCAGGTCGGCACCCTGCGTGGGAAAATGGCATGAAATCCTCCTGGGGTCAGGGCTTTGGGGCTGACCTACTGAGCCATCAATCTCTCTGTCCATCCATCCGTCCATCTCTCCATCCATCCGTCCATCTATCCGTCCATCCGGCCATCCATCCGTCCATCTCTCCATCCACCCGGCCATCCATCCGTCCATCTATCCGTCCATCTATCCATCCATCCGTCCATCTCTCCATCCATCCACCCGGTCATCCATCCATCTGTCCATCCATCCGGCCATCCATCCGTCCATCTCTCCATCCATGCGTCCATCTATCCGTCCATCCATCCGTCCATCTCTCCATCCATCCACCCGGTCATCCATCCATCTGTCCATCCATCCGTCCATCCATCCGTCCATCTCTCCATCCACCCGGCCATCCATCCGTCCATCATTCTTACGCCTCTTACTTTTTCCCAGTGGCCAGGCCTCATCCATTAATGTCACCTCCGCGTCATCCCACTGACTGACAGAACTCCCTCGGTCAACATGGTAGAGGTGTATTTCTTCATTTTCATTCGTCATTAGATTTCAGTCCGGCCATGTTTGTTTGGTAACTGTCATCTCTTAGCCGCCAACAGATGTGTTCCATTATGTTTATGTCTCTAGTAAATTATACCTTATGTATAGATGTGTGTTACACAACCACAAAGAATGCTTAGTGGGAGACACTTCAAAGACACCGCCACTTCTCCAGAGTCAGATCAGCGCCTTAGGACCAAATTACTTCTGTTGATGTCCGTATGAAGGTAAATAATACCGATTAAAGATTTCTCGGCTTTAGACAGGCATCAGGTCCAAATGTCAAGACCTTTGTTTTAGTGGAGGGCTTCCCCCTGAAATAATTATATGAAATTAATGAAAATGTATTAAAAATGAAAATCACAGATGGGTACTTTCAGTCCAGGCCTGCATCCCAAAAGAATACTAATCTCATATAGCGTAGGATTATGGCTTTGAAACACACGATGTCTGAACGACTTGAAGAATCTCAGAGTCAGGACATACCTTATCAGAATGAGAGTAATTATATCCACCCGAGTGTGTTTTAAATGTAATTTCTGCATTCAGAAAACGGAGAAAGAGACCAGTACGTCCCAATTCTGATAGAGAGCAGTGAATTTAATTTGGTGTCAATTAATTTATAAGGACATGCTCTGTGCCTACAAAATCTTCCCACTTCAAAAATAGAAGGAAGGCAAGCCTGACCAGAGTTTCTTCTCTTCCTGTGCCCCGCGGTGAACCTGTGGGTTTGCACATGCCTCCACCGTGAGTCAGCCGTTTGGGGGTGTGGCCATGCTGCCAGGCAGGTGACCTGAGGCACGACACCAGACTTACCTTTACTCGACCACACCCTGAACGCACCATCCTGCGCCCATCCCGTCCCTGAACCCGAACCCAATGCCAGATTTCCCAGCTGCACATCGTCGGCCTGCGTCAGACACGTTTAGTCCTCTGTGGAGGTTTAGAAACCCTGGCCCTGGTTGTTTTAGTACAGCGGGTGTGTGTGAATATAAAACTTGTCAAATATGACACCAGCTTAACAATCCCTTTGTCCCCTAAGAAAACAAACACAAATCACACGCGGACACAGAAAGGTACGATTGGCTGTTGCTGTTCTAACTGGGGGGGGGGGGGTTCTATCTGCACAGATTCTTTGGCTTGTGTCCCAGAAACCCCTGTGGTAGATGTTTCTGGGAGGATGACTGTACATAACTGGCGGATGACACACACAGCTCAGAGAAGCGGGTCAGGGAGCAAGGCATGGAAGCCTACGTACCTCCAGCACGCACAGACCAACCAGTATGAGGGAATCGCATACCATGCAGACACGTGTCACCAATGGTGGTCACGGAAACGTCGGTCGAAAAATCAGCGCCGGAAAAACGCAGATGGTAGAGTTCCAAAACGTGCGTTTCACGTGCGTTTCCGCAGCTCTTTGTCTACGAACGCTGAAGCGCGTAGCGTGTTTTAACTTGATTCGCAGAGAGTCGTCTCGTGACCCCGAGTGTGCCCGCATGGGGAACCTCGTAGAGTGGCGGAGCACGCGTGTGCAGGTGTCAGGCCCGTGGCGTGTGTCCAGTGACAGTGATCGGAGTGTGGGACTGTCCAGGGACAATACAATGACGATGTAAGGATGTGGACGCGGGGGGCAGATTAGACCTCTCATCTAGGCCACGGATATTGATTAGTGGTAGCCGGGGAGACAGTGAGAAGGAAGACAGATTGACAGGGGCTGAACGGCTGCCCGGCAACAGAGTCCCGTCAGATGGCTCCTGATCGTATTCGTATTGTCAGGATCTGTGTTCATTAAGCACCGAGCTGTAAACCGTCTCTGACTCAGTAGCCATTGCTCTCACTTGCCAACATTGAACACATCACACACACTCCACCACCCCCCGTACTAACTGCATTGCGAAGAGATGACGTTCCCTCCCTGGTGGGATCTGTGAGGTGTTTTTGGGGTTGCCCTCCTACTCTCCCCTGCCAAGGAGGGAAGCGTTGGTTACCCTGGGAACGTGGAGGGAGGGGCTCAGCCGTGGATAAGTTCTGACTGACTCTGTCACTTATTGATTAGTTGCCATGGTGAGTTAGTCAGCGCTCCCTCTCCCTCCCGGCCGGAGGTGTGTCCTGGGGGGGTCACGCAGTCCAGGCTTTGTTTGGGGTAGCTGTGACCTCTCTCCCTCTCTCTCTCTCCCTCTCTCTCCTTCTCTTTCACCTCCTTTTTGTTCTCTCTCTTTTCTAGTGCCGTGTCATTCGGTGTGTGTCTGTCCTACGGCTGGTCCAGCTAACGTGCTTCAGAGGCCCCTGGGACTTCTCCGTCTTGGTGACAGTAAGCAAACAGCCAGTCTCAGGATGCCGGATTATAATGAAGATGGTGAATAAATAGTCCACAGGCACTGAGCTGTAAAACCCTCCTAGATCAGACGGTTGTCCTGCGTTATGATCCATGTAACAATGGAAAAACCACACGCAGCTATTTCAAGGGTTTTACTTACTCATATCATGAAAATCAGATAATTGAATGATTATATTTTGTGTTTGCACTGAGCCTGAGTGCTGTCAAGCCGGGAGTGAGTAGTAATGTTCCCAAAGTTGACCCTTTGACAACACTGTTCATGCAATTAATGCGCTAAAAAGATTCTTCTAACAAGAGCATGGCAAAGAACACTTTGTTTCTAAACACAAATTCACAAACTT
Organism: Novumbra hubbsi; assembly: GCA_016801125.1. Classification (NCBI taxonomy): domain Eukaryota; kingdom Metazoa; phylum Chordata; class Actinopteri; order Esociformes; family Umbridae; genus Novumbra; species Novumbra hubbsi. The sequence continues at coordinate 64,526 of JACXGK010001698.1, forward strand.
TCTCTATTAAACTATTATAATTGGTAAATCTTGTTCTTTTCAAAATGCAAGTTCAGTACTTTGCCTGAAGACTAATCCACATTTGTGGGTCTATGTGTAGGTCTATGTGCAGGTTTATGTGTAGGTCTATGTGTGGGTCCCATTCTAACCATTCATGTCCACACCATAAGTCCCCTTCTAACCTCCCATGTCCACACCATAAGTCCCCCTCTAACCTCCCATGTCCACACCAGAACACCCCCTCTAACCACCCATGTCCACACCATAACACCCCCTCTAACCACTCATGTCCACACCATAAGTCCCCCTCTAACCTCCCATGTCCACACCATATGTCCCCCTCTAACATCCCATGTCCACACCATATGCCCCCCTCTAACCCCCCATGTTCACACCATAACACTATCTCATACCACCCATGTCCACAACATACCACCCACTCTAACCACCCATGTCCACACCATAACACCCCCTCTAACCTCCCATGTCCACACCATAACATCCACTCTAACAACCCATGTCCACACCATAACACCCCCTCTAACCTCCCATGTCCACACCATAACATCCACTCTAACAACCCATGTCCACACCATAACACCCCCTCTAACAACCCATGTCCACACCATA
>JACXGK010001699.1:0-12466 GCA_016801125.1 Novumbra hubbsi
TTCGGTATTGTCGTATGTGTTGTGTGTTCAGCACGTATGTGCTGTTAACCCCTTTGAGTGACTCCGTCACTATTGATTATCGATTGTTCTCTGAACGGCAGTTGTCGTACACTTACCGTGGCTACACAGGGACAATAAACTCTATTGTGCAAACTGCCTACCTGCATTTTGGTCCACTCCTTCCTACACCGTCACAATAACTGAATGAAGGCTGACACTGAGTGAGGCTGACAATTTGTTAGACTGCAACAAACATACTTTAAAAGCCTGCATGATGAGACGTCCAATTAAAATGAATAATATGAGAATTTAACCCAATCATAATGGCCATGATGACAGAATATATATGCAAGAGCATCATAGATGTATTTGGCTGTCTGCTGGGGGCAAAGCATTATTATGTCTGAGAATGAGATGCCAGCCAACAGTAGGCATAGTGTAATAATACTCACAAATAGTTCCAGCCATGATTAAGTGCCCCTTTGGTTGGGAGCAATGTTAATTGATTCAGTAAGAGGTATAGACCATTGAGGTGCTCAAAAGCAAGTGGAGACACCCCAAGTGGCTGCTGTAGTTGCTGCTTCGATTTTTAATAAATGTCCAGTGTAAGTTAATGTGAAAGATTACATTATTGTGTAGTTTCACACTTTGGTGATTACATTTTGCCAAAACTGCCATCAATGTTTTTGTTCAGAATTTTTAAGTGGTGTTTTTCTTAAGATGGATTAGGTCCATGAAGAATGTATGTACAGCAGTTTACATTTATAGTTCCTCACTACAAAATGTTTTCATGTTTGTTGTCAAATAACAATTTGTATAAATATTTTGTATACATATATATATATACATACAAAATCATTTGTATATAAACAATTATATATAAATATATATTTCACCGAAAAGACGATACTCATAGTTTTCTCTTTGTATTTTTGTACTCCAAATTATGTAGTCCGCAAGTTCTATTGCGATTAAAGCTATGGCATAATGAAGGGTTTATTTGCTTTGTATATTTTTAAAACAACCATTAGAATATAAATGTCTGATATGTGCAAATGCATGCCAATATGATTATAAATGTGAGCATAAATGCATAAAAATTAGCATGCACTGTATGTGTGTGCATAGATCATGTACACAGGAATGGGCAAAGATGACCTTAAAATTAAGTGTATCAAAATGTATTACAAAATACAGCAGCCACACCAATATCAAAATAAACAATTGTATTTTTTGTTTTGAAAATGAAATCATGAAATCAGCTAAATAACTTCCTCAGCATTCAATATCTCAGTATGGATCAGTACACACAACCACAATCATGGGGACAACATCTGACTTGATAGTTGTCCAGAAGACACTCATTGACACCCTCCATGAGGAGAGTAAGGCACAAAAGTTCATTGCTTAAAGGGCTGGCTGTTCGCAGAGCGCATTTGCAAAGCATATACACTATACAGACAAAAGTATTGGGACAGCTTCACATAACACCTACAGGAGCTTGTATGACGTCCCATTCTAAATCCATAGGCATTATTATCGAGTTTGCCCGCTCTTTGCAGCTATAACAGCTTCCACTCTTCTTCTACTAGAGTGTATCTGTGGAGAATTTTTACCTATTCTTCCAGAAGATCATTGGTCAGGTCACTGATGGAGAGGGCCTGGCTAGCACTCCCACTCTAATTCATCCCAAAAGTGTTTTAGGTCAGTGCTCTGTGCGGGCCAGTCAAGTATGGACCTTGCTTTGTGCACTGGGGCACAGTCGTGCCGGAACAGAAATGGGCATTTCCCACAAAGTTGGAAGCATAGAATTTGTAAGCAGCCTCGAGAGGATTGTCAAGCAAAGCTGATTCAAGAACTTGGGGGAGCTTCACAAGGAGTGGACTGAGGCTGAAGTCAGTGCATCAAGAGCCACCACGTACAGATGACTACAAGTGTCACATTCCTAGTATCAAGCCATACCTGAACCAGAGACAATGCCAGGGACGTCTTACCAGGGTGAAGGAGAAAAAAAAACGGGGCCGTTGCCCAGTGGTCTAAAGTCCTCTCTGCAGATGAAAGAACATTTTGCATCTCATTTGGAAATCAAGGTCCCAGAGTCTGGAGTAAGAGTGGAGAGGCACAGAATCCAAGTTGCTGTCCTGTGTGATGTTTCGACACTCATTGATGATTTGGGGTGCCATGTCATCTGCTGGTGTTAGTCCACAGTGTTTTATCAAGCCAGAGTCATTACAGCCGTCTAACAAGAGATTTTAGAGCACTTCATGCTTCCATCTGCTGACAAGCTTTATTGAGATTTCCTTTTCCCTGTTGTGGTAATATTAAAAATTGGATGTATTAATTGATCATACACTGCCTTACAAGTCCAACTCTGTTGTTGCATTAAGGGAGCAAAGGAATGTTGGGGTCATAAAGCTAGGAGAGAGGATCTGGTCTGTGTTTGTTGGTGACACCTATCTGTATGCTAAATCCTGTAAATACACTGTGCCCATCTGTTCTCCTTATCACCTCACTATTCATTGATCCATAGGAAGTAGGCCATTAGGGGCTATTGGGGCCCCTGGATAAACACAGGATAGGGGGAGAACAGATTGGGGTCAGGAAGGGAAGATTGTTTTGACACACCCCTAGACTGAGTTATACCAAATGGATATGCAAAAAACCTGAGTGTATAAGAATGTACGTAACTTTGGAATAACCAGAGATGCTTCCCTGTCACTCTGGGTGATGGGAACCAGACTCTCCTTGCAAGTGAATCTTCAATAAACTGTTAATTGTGCTAAAGAAGTTTTCTTTCTTACCAGCCTAAATTATAATCCTAGACATAGTAAATTGCCATGATAGCCCTCACTGCAAAAACGACTGGTAACTTCTTTGCAGCCCATGGTATTACTGTGCTTGATTGGACAGCCAACTCACCTGACGTGAACCGCATTCAGTGCGCGGTATTGTCAAGAGTAAAATAAGATACACCAGACCCAACAATACAGACGAGCTGAAGACCGCTACCAAAACACCTTAACACTGTCACAGGTTAATTGCCTCTATGCCACGCTGCATTGATGCAGTAATTATTGCAGAAGGAGCCCCAACCAAGATTTAATTGCCTAAATTAACATAATCTTTGTATTATTTTTTATTTCTTTTCATTTAGATGCACCGGTATATATTTTAATTTCACCATAATACTACAAATGCCTAAAGTGTGAAGTATGTTGTGTTGATAAGTTACATAAAAAACCATTAGGGTATATTGACAGTAATTCATGCAATTAACAGTGGAACAACATTTCTACCTTTTTCATTGTCAATTAGTCCATATTTCTCATTCTTGATGAAGAAATCTGGCAAGCTCAATTGCTCAAAAGCTTTTGCTTTTTACTGTCATGCAGAAGTATATTCCACATGGGATCTTCCATTAATGAGCAGCATAAATGGGCATGGGAGAACACATAGAGTGAAGGTACACGTGCTTCCCCTCAGACTGTCATATCTCCAAGCTACTGTCCTATCAATGCAACATGTATACATTACCAAACCCTATTTAGCCTTCATTGACATAAAAAGTTAAACCGAACAATATTTTGTAATTTATTTCCATCAATGTTGCCCCTTGCTGTATGGTGTGAGTGTTTGATCGCTCCATGTGTTGCTTGCAGTACTCAAACGTTCCTCCTCTAATTGTTAAGAACAAGTCTCACAAGTACCCCACACGGCAGGCTCTCAGCTACCAACTAATGTATGCAAAACTGACATTACCTATTTGGCTTTATTGAGTTTAAAAGTCAAACCCTACTTAATACATGGCAGTTCATTTTCAGCAATCCTGTGTGATGGTTGTATTTGATCTCTCTATGTGTTACATGCAATTTTCATGTGTACTACCTCAAATGATCATGAACAAAGCTAACAGGTATTAGACATTGCAGTCACCCAGCTACTGGCTAATCAACAACAACAATTCATTCACAATCACACAAAATGCCATGATAAAAATTGCCAACCATGCAATTATTTGACATAAAGGCAAGTTGTGGGGCGTTTTGCAACTGGGCATTTGGACTCATGGCAGCCTTGCTCCTACTGCTTCCGTGCTATTGCTGTGGAAAACGCCCAGCTGCCCTTTCCCGGCTGTTATGACTGGTGTTACTAAAGCAGTCAGAGGCAAGCTGCTTAATGCGTCAAACCAGCGACATGTCTTCTCTCTGTAAATTTATAATTCAAGACACAGTGAAGTAATTTCATGAATGCAAATTCAGGTTTGCAAAATATTAGATGGTGTCTGCCTTGACAGGTAACATTTCAAAAAAACAAATGACCTGGATATTGACTCTAGTAATATGGAGGACCAAACAGATCAAAATGAAATAATTAAATCAATCATTAAATAATATTTTAAGTAGGACATTCATTGTTTTGTATGCTCCTTTTTAAAATAGTGTTATAATGTTTCATAATAATACATAGTATTTTCATATTTTCATATTTTCATCATAACATGAATTTCATAAAATCATGTCCTTTTTCATTATATCATGACCTATTTCATAATTTCATAGTGTAATTCATCTTTTAATGACATATTTCAACATTCAATGGGATATTTCAACATGTAATTATATTGTTCAACGTTTAATGCCGTAATCAGTCTGAATTCTAAGCTGAGGTACTCTTTTGGATATAACAAATGCTATCTCTAATTTCCCTGAGCCGTGTTGAATCCTCAATCAATTATCTAATGAACATTTATTTTAGAAATCCATTTGTACATCAGCAGCAGTCACAATGTGGTTTTACAGATAACCATCCTCAAGGAGGACCAGAGGTTGTGGATCTCATCTTAGAAGGCCAAACTATTTGGCTTGACAGCCACATCAGACCAATTGTAAATATATAAAAAACTAATTTGGCAAACCAGAAATCCACAGTAATAAAAAACATGATGTAACAGTCTAAGCTAAAACATACTTATAATCTTGTTTTAGACATTCAATAGTCAGGATGCAAACTGGTAGGGGGAAAAGCTTTTCACACTTATTTTGCATAGAAAATGCAAGAACTTTGTAAAGTGGAAGAAAGAGTGCTTATATTCATGGTGTCATTGTCAAAGAAACTATTTTACTTCATGTATCATTATACCAAGTGCTTAGCATTCTGTTCACACTGTCCCCCGGGACACCTGTACTCATTTTTTTTATATGCTCTGCGCATTTGCAACACAAAATACTGCACTACTCATGAAATGGAATTTAACTTGACCTGGTTTACTGCATAACAGAATAGGCTTCTGCACTTTCTTTGTATTTGTACATATCCTAAGGACTACCATTGCTTTTACAGGAATATTATGAAAATGTGATTGTGTGAGTAAACGAAAAACCCTCTTTCCCCATCAATTTCAGATTACTTGATACATAATAATATCATATTATTCTCCCTGCCTCCTAAACCATTATTCCTATTTAACACACATTGTCTCCTATATGCACACATTACTCTTACACACAACAGCAACCAGAGCCCAGGTTAACACACAACCTTCTCTCTGTTTTGTGTCTTGCTCTTAAATGCACCAAATAGAATATAGAAAACACCAGGAAACAAAATATGTTGGATAGACATAGTCTTGTGAACAAATTAGGACACTCCATTAAATATTTTGTGATTTTGTAAGAAATATTGACATATCAATGTTTGACATTTGATAATCAAACAATATCTATACAAAAGTAATTAATGAATGAACTAAAAGCATTTACATTTTGACCATGAGATTATTTACTTCACAAACGTAGACGTTATTTTACAAAGATGCCATTTCCTACTGAGGAAAATGTTAGGACACCCTATACCCTAATAGCTGGTATTGCCCCCTTTGGCTGAAATGACTTCAATAAGACATTTCCTGTAACTGTCTACAAGTCTCTGACATCGACTGGGAGAAAGTTTTTAAAATTCAGAATTTTTGCTGTCTTTCTTTTTGGGCCAATCCTCAGCCAATCCACTGTCCGGAAAATAATTTACTTATTTAATGATTTAGTGGAGAACATTCAAAACAACCGTAAGACCATCTGTCAAAAAAAATAAGTATATGATGTGAACTGTGCAACATGACAATGTCCCAAAAAATTCCAGTAAATCCACCAAGGAATTTCTCAAAAGAAAAAAAAATAATCTGGAATGGAATCCTATTGTGATGCTGAAGGGATTTGAAACGGGCTGTGCATGCAAGAAACCCCTCAAACATCACACAGCTGAAAAAAATCTACATGAAGGAGTGGGGAAAACCTTTTGTAAATCTATTGTTAAATAAATGATATCATGGTTAAAATGTTATTGTATTTGGTACAATTACCATCACCTTTTTCTATGGATATTGTTTAAAAGAAATCAAATATTGATATGTCCATCCATAAAAGTGTGATTAACGGGAGCATGTGATGTACCCTTGCAATATATTGTTGTAGTCAGTGCTGGCACAAGGCAATCAAAATGTGTAAGAGTGGTTTTCTTAATTTACATGTTATTAGTAAAGCCATGCACAGTACATTCACTTAGCATCATCATTTTTATGTTTAAACTTTTTTTATTATTTCATTTAAAATATGCAGTTTTGTCTAAAGCTCCTATCAAAAGAATACAAGCAAATGCTAACTGACAGATGAACTGGTGTAAAATGTTTAATGGGGAATATCTCAGGCACTTTAAAAACTATTGTGGAAGGATATTTGAAACATTTCAGTAGTTAAAAACGTGAACTGCATATGTCTTCTTGTCATTTAAGCGTGCCTTTATGCTAATAGTACTGTAAAGATCTTGCATATGGCTTCTTACACCTGAGTGTTGAAATTCTACATAATATTAAACATTTTGGCAAGTGTGTCAGAATGTGAAGCTTCAAAATAGTCACTATTAAATCATCCAATATCTCTTGGCGTTGTGTTTAGAGGCATATGCTGAAGAAAATGAGGACCAGAGACCAACAAAAATAATAACAGAAATAAAAACATTCACCCCAGAATACAATATACTGTACATGTATTACTGCATCATTACAAACTGTACATGTTCCATCCTAACAAATATTGGTTGTATTGTAGCTATGATCAAAATACCATTGCAAGATCAATTCATCAGCATCTTTAAAATGGAGATATAAGTTTTGAAGAATTGGTTGCAACCAATAATTTAAATGTCCAAATGAACGTAGATGTCGGTGTACATATATCCATGTATTTCGCATGAGTACTGTTTGAGATATCAGACTATTAGCAGAATGATAATTAGTCATTTTGTTAATTTTCCCTTGATGATGACCTCAGATCAGTGTCAAACCAACATCTGGGGTGTGTATGCCTAAAAAGAATCTCATGATAGCTCGGCCTCACTTCAGTTCACAGTTGTAAGTGTCAAAAAAACAACCTTTGAATTTAAATAACATCAAAAGAAGAATCTGTATCACTGATATTTCTAAAGATAATAGAAAATATGAAAACTATCAATATATAATGTTACACTGTAAGTGGAGAACTGTTCTGAAAAGAAAAAATCTGCGTAATATTTATTTCAGTTGCTGGTATTATCGCAACTGTTATAGGTTAGATCCCTCAATCTTTAATTCTTAACCTCGAAGCCAGTTCCACTAAATGTTTTCTTTGCAACCCCTTAGTCAGGGCTTTTATACAGTGCATCCGGAAAGTATTCACGGCGCTTCATGTTTTATTACAGCCTTATTCCAAAATGGATTAAATTCTTTTTTTTCTCAACATTCAACAAACAATACCCCATAATGACAAAGTGAAAGAAGTTTGTTTCATATTTTTAATAGATTTGCAAACATTAAGAAGAAAAATTTAAACATGTACATAAGTATTCACAGCCTTTGCTCAATACTTTGTTGAAGCACCTTTGGCAGCAATTACAGTCTCATGTCTATTTCAGTATGATGCTACAAGCTTGGTATACCTATTCGGGCAGTTTCTCACATTCTTCTTTGCAGGACCTCTCAAGCTCCATCAGGTTGGATTGGAGCATTGGTGCACAGCCATTTTCAGATCTTTCCAGAGATGTTCAATAGGGTTCAAGTCTGGGCTCTGGCTGGGTCACTCAAGGACATTCACAGAGTTGTCCCGAAGCGACTCCTTTGTTATCTTGGCTGTGTACTGAGGGTCGTTGTCCAGTTGGAAGATGAACCTTCACCCCAGTCTGAGGTCCGTAGCACTCTGAAACAGGTTTCCATCAAACTTGTCTCTGTACAATGCTCTTTATCTTTCCTCAATCCTGACTAGTCTCCCACTCACGGCTGCTGAAAAACATCCCCACAGCATGATGCTGCTACCACCATGCTTCACTGTGCCACAATGCAATCCTGTCTCGGAGGTCTACAAAAAATTCCTTAGACTTCATGGCTTGGTTTGTGATCTGACATGCACTGTCAACTGTGGAACCTCATATAGACAGGTGTGTGCCTTTCAAAATCATGTCCAATCAACTGAATTTACCACAGGTGGACTCCAATCAAGTTGTAGAAACATCAAGAATGCTCAGAGGAAACAAGATGCACCTGAGCTGAAAGTGTTTCTCAACAAAACCGTTTCTCAACCTGTCACGTGTTCCAGGCATTGGGACACAGATGCAAACTTTCGAAATCCATACTTTATTTTAGGAGTCTACTTAGAACTTGACTGAAAGAATAACAATGAACACTATAGGATTTAGGTTTAGGTTTATATAGGTTTAACACAACCTTTTATGTCAGAATGTATAGAGGGGGGTCAAGGTAATAGCGAATCAGTACCCAAGGTCCATCCCACAACAAACCCCAGATGGCCTGCCATGGATAACCCCCTTAGGAAGAATGGACAACCTCCTTAAATTACCACGTCTATTGTCCTTTTTTCTTATTATAAATTGTGAACCATTACCGTTCCATATTCCCACACCGCCAACTGAAACAAAAACGGTCAACTTAAGGAGGCACCCCAATTAAGGACAACTGGCAGCAGCGGTCCTCAATTGTGGAGCACCAAACAGTCAAGTAGAGATGCCTAGAGGTACCTCTACTGGCAGGTCCTGACTGTGAGCCCCAGGCATGCAAAGATGGCCTTTTGATGTAATTTATTGTCATAAATAGTTAGATTAAAATATACCAGTATAAATCTTCTTTTGTTTCATCTGACCACTTCCAGAAGGCCTTTTCTTTGTCCATGTGATCAGCAGCAAACTTCAGTCGAGCCTTAAGGTGCCGCTTCTGGAGCAAGGGCTTCCTTCTTGCACGGCAGCTTCTAAGCCTATGGCAAGGTAAAACATGCTTTACTGTGTTCCAGCAGCTTTTTATTAATCGCAGACCTGTTTTTGGTAGTTCTTGGTCAACCAATTTTCTCTAAGCAGTGTTTAGTAGCTTGTGTGGTCTTCCTAATCATGGCAGTGACACTACTGTGCCATGCACTTTATACTTCCAAACAACGGTTTGCACAGCGGATCTTGGGACATGTAGCTGCTTTGAAATGACTCCAAGTGACATTCCTGACTTGTTCAAGTCAATGATTCGCTTTTTCAGATCCAAGCTGAGCTACTTAATCTTGCCCATCATCCCGTTTGTGGTTGAGTCTAATGAGTTTATCAAACAAGCCATGTGTAAATGGGAGTCACTAGCTGTAGTCAATCATAATGCCACGTGAGTTAAATAGGTCATGTCACAACGCTAATTTGGTTGATACAACTTACTACATCACCCCAATTGTTCATTGAAGTTGTTATATAGTATAGTATAGTATTTTCAGAAGACCCATAATAAAGTCATAAAATAACCAAATTTTATGATTGTTTTTTGTGACGATGAAGTATGTGCTGCAATGATTCCATCACAGAAAAATAAGAGTTTTAGTAATTATTGGAAACTTATTACTGCTATGACATACATGTTCTTTACAAGTGTATGTAAATCTTTGACCACAACTGTACATTTCCATACTTTTTCAGTCCTTGCTATATGATTCACTTTCAACAGAGTGGGTTAACCCTATTGGCGTAATTTCTCCATTACTACACTGGTGTCAGAACAGGTTCATCTTACGGGCTGTAGAAATGCACACATGGCACCCCTCAGGGCACATGGGGAGCCGATGCGCGACGTTGCCGGAATTCTAGTCTCCACAGTTCATGTTTGTCTTGTTTTCCCCCCCATGTCTTGTGAACGCACCCCTCCCTAATCCACCACAGGTGCCACCTGTTACCCAGCTATATAACACCTTTAGTTTTCTGTCTCGGCATGTGTTCTTATTACTTGTTTAGTGTATGCCTTATCAATCTTACAGCAGACGTTGGTTTATAGAACGCACTTTGTGCGTCCTTTCTTTTCTGTGCCTGTGCACAAGAGTGTTTTGTTACATAGCCAGTCTATTTGTACAACCACGGTGGAGAGTCCGACTGGTGCCCCGACTGTGCGAAATTCCAACGGAGTACCAGGATCTTGCACACGTTTTTTTCAAAAACACAGGCCAGCAAATTACCCCCGCACAGACCAGGGGATTGCCCGATAAAGCAATGACAGGGTTGCGCACTTCCTAGGGGTCGGTATACCTGCTCTCCCAGGCTGAGACGGAGGCTATGACCTCTTATGTTTCGGAAGCACTGGGACAGGGGTATATCGGACCCTCCACTTCACCCGCGTGAAGTGGAGGGTCTTGACGTCACAGTGCGGTACACCAAAAGTGGGGAGAACAAGATTTTGCAGGTTTTCCTACTTACAAAGCATTTAGAGGTCTGTCATTTTTATCATAGGTACACTTCAACTGTGAGAGACAGAATCTAAAACAAAAATCCAGAAAATCACACTGTATGATTTTTAAGTAATTAGTATATATAATTAATTAGTATAAGTATTTGATACATCAGAAAAGCAGAACTTAATATTTGGTACAGAAACCTTTGTTTGCAAATACAGAGATCATACGTTTCCTGTAGTTCTTGACCAAGTTTGCACACACTGCAGCAGGGATTTTGGCCCACTCCTCCATACAGACCTTCTCCATATCCTTCAGGTTTCGGGGCTGTCGCTGGGCAATACAGACTTTCAGCTCTCTCCAAAGATTTTCTATTGGGTTCAGGTCTGGAGACTAGTTAGGCCACTCCAGGACCTTGAGATGCTTTTTACAGCCACTCCTTAGTTGCCCTGGCTGTGTGTTTCGGGTCGTTGTCATGCTGGAAGACCCAGCCACGACCCATCTTCAATGCTCTTACTGAGGGAAGGAGGTTGTTGGCCAAGATCTCACGATACATGGCCCCATTCATCCTCCCCTCAATGCGGTGCAGTCGTCCTGTCCCCTTTGCAGAAAAGCATCTCCAAAGAATGATGTTTCCACCTCCATGCTTCACGGTTGGGATGGTGTTCTTGGGGTTGTACTCATCCTTCTTCTTCCTCCAAACATGGCGAGTGGAGAACAGACCAAAAAGCTCTATTTTTGTCTCATCAGACCGCATGACCTTCTCCCATTCCTCCTCTGGATCATCCAGATGGTCATTGGCAAACTTCAGACGGGCCTGGACATGCACTGGCTTGAGCTGGGGGACCTTGCGTGCGCTGCAGGATTTTAATTCATGAAGGCGTAGTACTAATGTTTTTCTTTGAGACTGTGGTCCCAGCTCTCTTCAGGTCATTGACCAGATCCTGCCGTGTAGTTCTGGGTTGATCCCTTACCTTCCTTATGATTATTGATGCCCCACGAGGTGAGACCTTGCATGGAGCCCCAGACCGAAGGTGATTGACCATCATCTTGAACTTCTTCAATTTTCTAATAATTGCTCCAACAGTTGTTGCCTTCTCACCAAGCTGCTTGCCTATTGCCCTGTAGCCCATCCGAGCCTTGTGCAGGTCTACAATTCTATCCCTGATGTCCTTACACAGCTCTCTGGTCTTGGCCATTGTGGAGAGGTTGGAGTCTGTTTGATTGAGTGTGTGGACAGGTGTCTTTTCTACAGGTGACAAGTTCAAACAGGTGCAGTTAATACAGGTAATGAGTGGAGAACAGGAGGGCTTCTTAAAGAAAACCGGTCTGTGAGAGCCGGAATTCTTACTGGTTGGTGGGTGATCAAATATTTATGTCATGCAATAAAATGCTAATGAATTACTCAAAAATCATACAATGTGATTTTCTGGATTTTGTTTGAGATTCCGTCTCTGTGTACCTATGATAAAAATTACAGACCTCTACATGCTTTGTAAGTAGAAAAACCTGCAAAATCAGCGGTGTGTCAAATACTTGTTCTCCCCACTGTACCCTCTGCCGTTGATTAATTCCGTCATGGAGACAATGGATGGGGCCCGCTTTTTCACAAAACTGGACTTGAGGAGCGCCTACAATTTAGTGCGTATCAGGAAGGGGGACGAGTGGAAGACTGCCTTTAGCACCACTTACGGGCATTACGAATACCTCGTGATTTCCTACGATTTAATGAATGCTCCATC